>JAPXFY010002105.1:20000-29705 GCA_030674185.1 Monoplex corrugatus
CTTCACGTTGGTCCTAGCCGATTGTATCTCTCTATTTGCTCAAATTTCTTGGATGCGGAAGAAGTTGTCGGTGTGAGTAGGTTCTAATCAAGGATTTTTCTCGGCTGTTCTTGTCCGTGAATGTCCCTGTCTTTCGGGGTTCGGCGTGCTCAGATGTGGCTGGTAATGGTGCACATTTCCCATGGTATTGGCTGGGTCCATCATCCACAGATTTCTTTCGTCTAGATGTTTTCTTGATGCTTTTTTTTCGTTTAGATTTCGCGGTTGTTCCGGGGATATTCGGTTTCTGTTCTTCTTGTTTATTCTTCATCCTACTTTCCCTTGAGACAGTTCGTTTCCTTTTACGTTTAGTCACGATCTCACTTTTTTCTGGGATAGTATATTTCTCTTCTTCATATCTTTCGGTTCTGGATTCTGCTGAGATTGACTGTTTCTTTTCTTCACCTGCTTCAGTCCTGGAACCTTCAATGGCAGGTTGTGTCTCTTTTTCGTTTGCTTCGATCTGGGAACCTTCTGTGGCAGTTTGTTCCTGCTTCTCACTTGATTCAATTCTGGAATATTCTGGTACAGTTTGGTCCTGTCCCTCACTTGATTCAATCCTGGAATCTTCTGGTACAGTTTGGTCCTGTCCCTCACTTGATTCAATCCTGGAATATTCTGGTACAGTTTGGTCCTCTTCTTCATCGTACTCTGTCAGCAGAACTACGAGTTCATCAGCCAGATGTGTGCTATTAGCGTATTCTTCTTCTTCTTCTTCCTCATCATCTTTCTCCACCTCTCGTTCTCCATCCCTCCCCTCTTGTTCTTCCTCGTCTTCCTTGAATTTTTGTTTGGCCTCATTGACCTTGATTTCTACAGCTACTGTCATCATCTTCTCTTCAGATGATTTCGACTCCGATACTTTGTCTTCTTTCGGCTGGTCAAGTTCATTTTCGGTCGGTTCTTCCAGTCGAGTTTCGCCTTTCCCTTGCTTGAGTGCGTAGGCTGTGTACACTTCGTCATTGTCTTGCAAACGTTTGTTTTTACAGAAACAAACACAGGCCGGCATGGTGTATCAGAGCCTTCAGTTTTGTTTGTTTGTTTGTTTGTTTTTGGTTTTGGGGTTTTTTTTTTTAGTGCACACCTTCAATCGGCTGTGAGAAACCACGAGCAGACGCTGAATTTTGAAGAGACTGAAATGAGTTGCTTCGAGCGAAGAAACCAACTGGGTCTCCGAATGGTTTCAACAACTAACACTTTCAGTGTCGGATGCTGTAAACCCACCAAACGATCAGAATGAAACGAAACAAAAAAAGAACAAGGATTGTTCACGCTGCGGCGTTGTTTGTCTGTCTGTCTGCTGTGAGCGTTTCTGCTTGCCTACGCCGATAATGTCGGATCACACGCCGATAATGTTATCTGATCTGACGTCATGCTTGTGACGTCATGTATGCCGCTGGCGTCACGCAGTGACTGGCATTCGATCGTGTTTCAGTGAAAGACTTTTACTGTGAGTTGACAGTAAGTGTTGTAGATTAACCCTTTGACTCTCGCACCCTGTCCACCAGCATGCTGCATTGTCAACCATGCTATAACACATCAAAAACTTTACCCTTTCATCCCCTCACCCTATCCATCTGCTTCCTACAGGAAGCTGGTGGGTAGGGTGAGGGAATCAAAGGGTTACGTTTTTGCAGTTGGTGAACAGGGTGCGGGAGTCAGAGGGTTAAAGCACAGGCAGTCTTTTCAACTGATGATGTTTGTAATAATAACGACAACAACAACAACAACGATGATGATAATAATAATAATATCAACAATAATAATAATTTCCCATATGTGTCTTTGTGTAGAGGCAGAGCAGGACACGAACTACATCCTACAGGTCTGCAGGAATCTCTGGCTGCTGAGGGAGAAGACGTGGCCACAGACAAACTAAGTCACCTTTGAGGAGAAATCGTACGGGCCTGAGGATGCTTTGTAGACGACAGCCGAATTTATCACGAAAGCTGGTCTTCAGGTGGAATGGCAAAGAGACGAAAAAGAAGGTAACCATTATAGTAACTTCAGCTGTGCAGTGCCAACAGTACATCGAAAGCATGTTCGTTGCATTTACCGTAGTAACGGCTTATCATCAGACTGTTTAATTTTAACAATAATTGTTTGCAGCATGTGCACAGAAACGGCTCATTTTCAAATGGTTTTGATTTTGATAATAACTGTACGCCACATGTTGTTCCTAATGTACAAACCTACTCGCCTTGCTATGGAATTTATGAAAGCGTGAAAAATATGCATAAATATGCATGTACATACAAACATACATTGATGTGGCAAGTGTATTGTCAGTTCATCAATGATAGCGACAGATATGAGCAAGGATAATAATAGTAATAGTGAATCATTCATATACAGTGTCATTTCCTAAGCTCATTTAGACTTGATGTGCATTACACATTTACAAGACACAGACTGTAATAGATACAGAAGCACTGGTATATCACGCACGTAAGTGCGCGCGCACATATACACATTCGCGCGCGCACACACACATCAAATTACTTTCGTTCATTCATGTACACACATGAAAATATATACCAACAGTGTCTAATCATTATCATATCCTCATACAATCTTTAACACACACACATACAGAGAGAGAGAGAAAGAGAGAGAGAGAGTGTGTGTGTGTGTGTGTGTGTGTGTGTGTGTGTGTGTGTGTGTGTGTGTGTGTGTGTGTGTGTGTGTGTGTAAATAGTGTGACAGGCACCTTGTGTGTGTGTTTATGTGTGTCCTCGCTATTTTACACATATAATTTATGAACACGCAGATGTGAGAGAGGGAGAACTACAATTATGACTAATGTATATGATGGGTTGTTTTTTTCCCTTGTGTGTGTGTGCGCGTCTGCAGTCCTTTTTGCTCTGTGTGTGTGTGTGTGTGTGTGTGTGTGTGTGTGTGTGTGTGTGTGTGTGTGTGTGTGTGTGTGTGTGTGTAAAGAATTTTCAAAAAGTTAGCAGCCTTTTTTCACCTGTCTCAACCTCACCCAGCCCCAATCCTCTATCCCAGGGCACAGGTTATTGACAGCAGACGGAATGCGTCACCATTAGAATAAAAAAGAAACACACACACAAAACACTGCAGTAAAGCATTCAGAACATACAGAGAATGTTTACTTTCAATTTTTATTTACACAAAGGAACACACATAGATAGGCACACGCATACACGTACACTCGCGAAGGCTCATATACACACAAATATACACGCATTTATTACAGATACGCTAGACAGATAGTGGGAGAGGAGAGCAAAGAGGACGGAAAAGAGAGAGAGTAAGAGAGAACACATGTACACACACACACGCACACGTGTGCGCCCTCTTACACATTCAACTACACATTTATTACAGATAGGCTAGACAGACAGGTAGTAAGAAAGGAGAGGTGAGGGGAGAGAAGAGGAAGAGAGAGAGAGTAAATACTTTACTAAAGAGAGAAAGATAGACAGATACTGAGACAGAGAGAGAGCGAGAGCATAAAAAAATATACTTTACTGTAAAAATGTCGAACAATATCTCTACAGAATCAGTAAAAAGACAAACTTTCAAACAAAACGTTTCAATTCCACATGGCATAGAAACAACCCATCAGTCAGTCAGACAGTCTACAGTATCACTCCTTTGAATGTTGGCTGCCCGCGCTGCTCTCTGGGTCTCTGTCCTCCACATCTGTCTTTCCACAACCAGGTTGAGAATCTCTGGACTGTTAGGACCTGTCCACTCTTTGATGTTTCCTGGGTAGTTTGTTCGTCGTCTTCCTCTTTTGCCCTCGACTTTTCCCTGAATGACATTTTTCATGAGAGTGCATTTTTTGTGTGTGCATACATTTCTAAAGAAGGTCATTTTTTTAAGGATGACCTGAACAAGTTTTCTCCCGGTTTTCACCTCGTCGAGTATGTTCTTGTCACTTTCCAGCTCTCCCTTACGAGACGTCTATAGAATCACATTTCAGTTGAATTGATTTTCTTTGTTTTTCTTTTCGAGGGGCCATCCTTCAGCTCCGTATGTCATGATGGCCCAGACACTCAGTATTCTCATTTTTAGTTTTGTGTCTATCGTTTTGACTTTCCAGGTGTTTGTGAGGTCTATTATCCGTTTCTTTGCCATGCCAGTTCTGGCATTGATGTCGGTGGTACAATCTGCGTCGTTGGATTTGATCGATCTTAAATAATTGAACTGATGGGCTTCTTCTACTTTATCTTGACCTATGGAGATGAATTTGGCTGGACCCCGGCACATGTGTAAATATTTAGTTTTCTTGGCGTTCAGTTTAAGGTTCTGCTTTTCCCCAAATCTTATTCAGGACATTCATCATAGATGATGCCCCCTGGTGATTGTTTGCACCGAGTGCTGTGTGGTCAGTTTATCTGAGCTTTGACATCTTTCTGGCTCCCACTTTTATGCCATATTCTTCCATGCTGCTATGCCTCATAACCTGTTCTGTATATGTACTGAACAAATGCAGCAACAGGATACATCCTTGGCGCACACCTTTCTTGATGTTAAATGGCTCAGTGTGTTTGTTGTCACGTCTGATTTTGGCATTCTGATCTTCGTAGAGATTCTTATGCGGGTAGTGAGGTATATTGGAAAGCCAATTGTCTTAAGGATAGCAAACAGTGTTTGATGGTTGACAATATCGAAGGCCTTGCTATAGTCAAGAAAAATGATGTAACCCTCCTTCAAAAAATGATGTAACCGTCCTTCTGAGTCTTTTTGATCTTTTCAATAAGTACCTGTAGGGTGCGAAGCATGCCACCGGTTCCTATTCCTAGTCTAAAACCTGCTTATGAAATAATCCATAAAAGTCTAAAATTATAGAAAATTGCTTGTCACAGGAGAAATAAGCGTAATGTTTAGAGGAGAAGAAGTGTGAAATATCCTGAAAATCTACAGATCAGCGAATTTACCGTTTGGTGCAAGTACAGATGGTTTACCGATTGATTGGCTGATGGATTGATTAACCCGCTGATCTACTTTCGCTGACTTAATTATGTTAATGAAAGGTTGTTGTAGTATGAATGTGTGTGCGCGTACATGTGTGTGTTACTTTATTTCAGTTTATTCTAAATCAGTGCTTGTATTTTGCTTGCATAACAATACTAGAAATTCTGATTATATGTTTGTACCGATTTATTTCATAAGTACAATTACTCAATATCGTGTTACGAATGCGTACGGTCCGCATGTTCTGTGCGTATCACCAAATTTCAGTTTAACCTGGGTTATTGATTGATTTTTTATGTCAGTGTGAGGGGGTGTGTGTGTGTGTGTGTGTGTGTGTGGTGTGTTTTGTTTTTTGTGTTTTTTTTTCTCAATACGAATACGATTGATTTTTTGTCAGTGTGATTTTTTTTTCTCAATACGAATACGATAATTATGTTTGTAACATCTCTTTGTATAAAGACTACTATGCAATTTCTATTTGGAAATAAGATCTTTTCTTGTTTGATACTAACTGTTATTATCAAAAGTGAAAAAGAAAAAAAAACAAAACAAAACAAAAAAACACCGATCACGTCAGCGGTTCACACTGGTATTGTAATCTGCATCAAACACCGTGTTATTGAACACTGGGACTTCACACAACCTGAGACATTTTATAAACATTATACAGCAGCAGACTCTTTAACGAACCTCTTCAGATATGTTCCTATAGATACAGTTTCCATTTTTTTTACAGATCAATAATTTCACCTTGCATGATCACACGTATGGGAAAAATTGTCAAATACATTTTAGATTTGAAAAACCATGTGCTTGGTTTTTAACTGCTGTCTTTTTAATCAGAATTGGAGACGTGTTTTTAACGTAGTGTTTAGCCCTGATATGGCCTTAGGGCTTGGCTGGTCTATAACTAAGCAATAGGAACTGAAATGAGGAAAATGAACTGAACTGGCTGACTGCCATTTAACCGTTTGACTCCTGCACCCTACCCACCAACCGCAAAAAAATTAAACCCTTTGATTCCCTCACCCTCTCCACCAGCCTCCTGCAGATGAGAATCAACGTTAAGTTTTTGCTTTGCTAGCATGATTGACAATGCAGGATGGCAGGGAGCAGGAGTCAAAGGATTAACCATGCTAACCTGAATAAATACAGGGACCAAGGGTAATGATTCTTTTTTGCAAGGGCAATACTAAAAATAATACTACTTAGTGGTATAGTAAGTCATGATTCTGACAAATCCTATGATGTATGAAAGGCAAGTTAATCAAGGATAAACGCTAAATACATTACATTTCACGTGCGAAATTATCATTAAGGATTATTTAGATCAGCTCTCCCATTCACTCTGGTAAGTTACATTTTCGAACAGCACAGTAGCTTACCGCTTTCTTTAATGGAAACACACACACACACACACACACACACACACACACACACACCACACACACACACACACACACACATACACACACACACACACGCAAGCACGCACGCACGCACATACCACACACACACACACTCACGCGCCACGCACACACACACACACACACACACACACACACACACACACACACACATGACTGATAATCCTGATATTTTTTAATAATCTTCATAAGGAGATATTTACAGATAATTATGGATATCGCATGCAAATACTGCAGGGAGAAAAAAAATCAGTTTTACAAACAAAATCTCTCGGAGCAAGTAGTTTTCCACACGACAGTTTCTACCATGCGAGTGCCCCACTGGAACTAACTGATATGAAATATGAATAGATGAAATTTATTTTGCTTCTCTGGCATCTAGTAGTGTTCCATACTACAGTATTCTTCCTCCCCCCCCCCCCCCCCCCCCCCCCTGTATGCTCGACTAGTGATGTGTTTACGTGCAAGTACATGTAGAGCAGTGACAGTTTTTTGTGTATGTGTCAGTGGGTGGTTTCTCGTGTTTCAGATTTGAATTGATGTGCACACTTGCTCGATTATTGTGGGCATTTTATACAATTTACAGATATCGTTTTTGAACGGACTGAAAGGTTATGTGCTATTATGTTTTTAACACAATTCTGTTCTGGTTTTGTGCGTGTATAATCACGATGAGTGTGAGGAACGGGAGGGTCGGGGGTGTGTGTGTGTGTGTGTGTGTGTGTGTGTGTGTGTGTGTGTGTGTGTGTGTGTGTGTGTGTGTACGTGTGTGTGTATGTGGACACGTGAGCGTATATTTGCATGTGTTTGTGCATGTGTGAATGTGTTTGTGCATGTGTGTTCTGCACATGTGTTTTTTCGTGTGTATGTGTGTTTGTGCATGTGTGTCTACACGTGTGTGAGCGCGTTTGAATGTGTAATGTGTATATGTGTGTGCGTATGTGTGTACGTGTATGTGTATGTATGTATGTGTGTTCGCGCGATGTGTGTTTGCGCGTGTGTTTGTGAGCGTATGTGTGTGTGCACGTATATATGTATGTGTGTGTATTTATGTCTGTGTGTGTATGTGTGTCTCTCTCTCTGAAGCGCACATTCCCAATATATGTTTACATCTTTAATGTTTTGGTCGTTGTTTTGTCTTGTCTGTATTTAGAGTTTGGTGTTTTTTATAGCCAAGATGATTCAAATTACCGACTGATACAAATACTACTACAAGATACAAAACCCATACGCGATAGGCAGAACCTCAACGACCCTGATACAAATACTAACCCAAATGCTGGGCAAATCCTCTGGACTTGGCCAGCTCATGGTTTATGTGCAAGCTTAAGACTCGTGCTGTGATCTTTTGGGTCTTCTCCATCACATGGCACTAGTGGCGTCGGTGCATATAAAGTGAATTCTGAACGCTGAGACGTCATCTTGAGAAACTGGAACCGAAAATTGCTTTTTCTTTATTAATTTTTTTTTTTTTTGCAGTATCTTACATTTTTGTTTTGATATTTGTAGATTGGCATCAGCATATATGTAAATTGGATTGTGAGATTCTGCTGATAACCGTTGCAACGCAGAAGTTTAATTTCAGTTCATTTCCGTGCCTCTGCGTGGTGTGTGTGCGTGTGTGTGTGTGTCTATGTCTGTGTGTGTCTCTGTGGTAGTGTGTGTCTGTGTCTGTCTGCGCCTGTGGTTTTCAGTATGTGTATGTACGTGTGCATGCCCCACGCACGCACTGGAGTATGTGTCTGTAGTGTGAATGTGTTGGGGGGGGGGGGGAGAGAGAAGGAGAGAGAGAGAAGAGGAGAGAGAGAGGAGAGAGAGAGGAGCACTGAAACGAACTCCAATTAAGCGAACATTTCCGTTCTCGTCTCTGACAAGCACGACACCACTAACAAACGTGTATTCGCGTGGTTGCCTCGGCCTGCCAATACGACAGCCTAATATCTTAACCATTTAACTCCCTCGGCCTGTCTACCAAAACTTTCGTAGCTCCCTGCGGACGTGTGTACAAACTGGTGGAACAGGCTGGATGGAGTCCAGAGGGTTAATTACGGATCTTTCCCTCATTGAAGAGATGTCGCCGATATATTAATTTTGGAGAGAGCCTTACAGTTACACAGCCTGCGAATTTGTCGTGATGACCGTACAAAGATTTGAGGGCCGTTTAATATTATATAACACAACTTGTCATACATTTTCGACAGGTTTAGTGTGGTGGTGGTGGTGGTGGCGAGCACAAAGAGGCTCTTTGATGAGCAGGGCGGAGGAGGGAGTGGTGCCTAGATTCAAGATATCCCCTTTAAAAAAAAAAAAAAAAGATGATTAGAAGGGCGGTGAAAGAAAGCACTAGACTTGAGGTCAGTGTAATCGTTTATATTAAATCTTGTTTATTGACAGATTAGTGCCTATTTGTCATGATCACTTGTTATTATGGTTGGTTGTGGTAGGCTCATCATTTCAGAAAAGGATTGATCAAGTCAGATACGGAGTTCTGGTGTGCAGTTCTATTTTCCTGAGATTTTTTTTTTTTCACTTTGCTGCTTCAGCTATTACTTTTTACTTTTATTTGCGTACCAAAGGCGAGACGAAAAAGTCCATAATAGGTTTTCTTTCTTTGTAAAATGCTTCAGCCCCAGGGGAAACGCCCCCCCCCCTCCCCCCCCCACCGGGCCTCTGCACTTGGGACCCTGTGTGTAACACCCTCTCTCGCTTTTCCCAGATCCGGCCCTGTGGAGGTGGGTGGGTCGGTGGGTAAAATACTGTTAGTTATAGAGAAAGATTGTGTTGTTTTGTGTTGTTTTGAATGACTCTAATTCAAACTTGAAGCCCAATCATTCGTCATGACCACTGTGAAAGACAGTTTCTGTTTAATACTGAAAATGTGGCTGACTCATTCGCATTTATAACAACAGAACGTGTCATAGGCCCTCCAGAGGTTTAATGCATGTGTGTGTGTATGTGTGGGCGGGGGGGGAGGGGGTAGATTATGAGAGAAAGATTGCTTCGTTTTGAGTGACTCAGATTCGAGGGTGTTTTTTTTTTATATTTGTATTGAGCATTCTGATCATTATTACTTTTTTTATTTTTTTTATTTATTTATTTATTTATTTATTTTTTTTTTGCCTTCTCTTTTTTTTTTTCTTTTTTTTTTATAATCAGGCAAATTCGTCCAGCCACTGTGAAACCCTATGCGCTGGCAAGCTTTTGAATTGGTAACAGCCAAGTGGGAGAGCCTGTGAAAGGCGAAATTGACACCACCAGAATGGTTAACAGTAACTAAACAAACCTCATTACG
>JAPXFY010002106.1:25000-27500 GCA_030674185.1 Monoplex corrugatus
GCTAGCAAAGCAAAAACTTAACCCTTTGACTCCCGCACCCTGTCCACCAGCATCCTGCATTGTCAACAATGCTAGCAAAGCAAAAACTTAACCCTTTGACTCCCGCACTCTGTCCATCAGCATCCTGCATTGTCAACAATGCTAGCAAAGCAAAAACTTAACCCTTTGACTCCCGCACCCTGTCCACCAGCATCCTGCATTGTCAACAATGCTAGCAAAGCAAAAACTTAACCCTTTGACTCCCGCACCCTGTCCATCAGCATCCTGCATTGTCAACAATGCTAGCAAAGCAAAAACTTAACCCTTTGACTCCCGCACCCTGTCCACCAGCATCCTGCATTGTCAACAATGCTAGCAAAGCAAAAACTTAACCCTTTGACTCCCGCACCCTGTCCACCAGCATCCTGCGTTGTCAACAATGCTAGCAAAGCAAAAACTTAACCCTTTGACTCCCACACCCTGTCCACCAGCATCCTGCATTGTCAACAATGCTAGCAAAGCAAAAACTTAACCCTTTGACTCCCGCACCCTGTCCACCAGCATCCTGCGTTGTCAACAATGCTAGCAAAGCAAAAATTTAACCCTTTGACTCCCACACCCTGTCCACCAGCATCCTACATTGTCAACAATGCTAGCAAAGCAAAAACTTAACCCTTTGACTCCCACACACCCTGTCCACCAGCATCCTGCGTTGTCAACCATGCTAGCAAAGCAAAAACTTAACCCTTTGACTCCCACACCCTGTCCACCAGCATCCTGCATTGTCAACAATGCTAGCAAAGCAAAAACTTAACCCTTTGACTCCCACACCCTGTCCACCAGCATCCTGCATTGTCAACAATGCTAGCAAAGCAAAAACTTAATCTCTGTTGGATTTTCCGGTCAAACTGAGGAGAAAAGTCGAGATTTCTACTAAGAGCGAACCCTGGAACCTAGAGTTTAGTTAGTGGCGGGTGAATAGGGTGAGGGTATCAAAGGGTTAAGTTTTTGCAGTTGATGGATAGGGTGCAGGAGTCAAAGGGTTAATAACTCGTTCTATTCTGCTTATGTTGATCAGCGTGTTATGTATTTCTTGCCCCTTCATGAGGAGCAATGGTCTATACAGGAATAAGTCATGTGAAGTCTGAAATCTCTCTGTTTCTCTGTTTGAGCAATGTATTGTACTTAGTACCTGTATTGTTCGCATTCTTCTTCATAATAGACTATGGCCTCCTGTGTTCTCTGTCTGTCTGTCTGTCTGTCTGTCTGTCTGTCTGTCTGTTCTCTCTCTCTCTCTCTCTGTTCTCTCTCTCACTTCCTCTCCCTCTCTCTCTGTCTCTCAGTGTCTCTGTCTGCCTCTCTCTCCCTTTCTCTCTCTCTCTTTCTCCCTCCCCTCTCTCTCTCCATCTCTCTCCCTCTCTCTCTCTCTCTCTTCCTGTCCCTCTCCTCTCTCTCTCTCTCTCTCTCTCTATATATATATATATATATATATATATATATATCCTCTCCCTCTTCCTCTCGCTCTCTCTGTCTCTGTCTTTGTCTCTGTCTGTCACTCTCACTCTCTCTGTTCCCTCTCTCTCTTTCTCCATTTCATCCTCCCTCCCCCTCCCTTTGTCTCTCCCTCTCCCAGTCTCTAACTCATCATCACAGCCTGGAACCTTGTCTCAGCACGACACGCGGAGAATGCAGTCTTCAGACACAGCTCATGTGGAACCCATTGACTCTGTCTTCTGTCTGTCTGTCTGTCTGTCTGTCTCTCTCTCTCTCTTTGTTTTCTCTCTGTCTCTGTCTATCTGTCTGTCTCTGTCTGTTTCTGTCTGTCTCTGTCTGTCTGTCTGTCTGTCTCTCTCTCTTTGTTTTCTCTGTCTCTGTCTGTCTGTCTGTCTCTTTGTTTTCTCTCTCTCTGTGTCTCTCTCTCTGTCTGTCTGTCGGTCGGTCGGTCTCTCTCTCTCTCTCTCTCTCTATATAATATATATATATATATACATATATATATATAAGGCACAAACTGACATGTACATCTACCAACGTAGTGTATCTCCTCCACTGCGATATCTGCCCTAAAACTCAATATATAGGACAAACGAAAAATTCTCTCAAAACCAGATTCTATCAATACCGGTCAAACATCCAAAAAAATACAGGCACTCAGGTCACCAAACACTTCAACCAAACTGGCCATTCACTTCAAAACTTAAAATGTATCGCAGTGGAAAAGGTGCACTCTGAGAACCTGGACACCAGACTGAGGAGGGAGTCTTTTTGGATGAACAAAATGAAAACCATATTTCCTCTGGGCCTGAACTCTGTCAATTGACGTCACAACAATATCGAGTCAAAACTACGTAATGTAGCCTACGTAAAATATTCTGATGTGTTTGTGTAGCATATCGTAGTCAGTGACTAAAGTCCCCTTGAGGAAGGCGGGTGTACCGCCGAAAATTTGGGAAATTTTTACATTGATTTGTTGCCTTTTCTGTGCACATGCTGCTTGAATTATATATATATATATATGTTC
>JAPXFY010002107.1:5000-15000 GCA_030674185.1 Monoplex corrugatus
TCAAGACATTGGTTCCTTCAGGCAAAACACTTCTTCTGTCAGAGATTGTCTGGTTTTCTCTGCAGCATACTCCCCAAAGTGTCGACATTTTCAGACCAAAAATTCGAAGACAGACTGCAAAATGCAATTCACACGTACGCTGGAAGCTTGGTAAAGGGAAGTAACTTGATAAAGATGGTCTGGGTTGAGAAATAGTGGACATGGACAAGTTTTGGCCTCGGGGAATTCGCCGATACGAGTGTACTCGGATGTTTGGTACTGGCACAGTGCAATTCCGAGTTATCTCTGAATTCTGTCTGCAGCAAGTAAATGACTACTACTTCTACTGCCACCATTCTTACCAATACTACAGTTTACCATAACTAGCCGCTTTCAGCGAAATCGCCGCTATCGTCGCAACCTTAAACATCCATGATCCTAAATATGAGATTGTGTTTTTAACTGTTTTCCTTTTAATCACACTTGAAGTGTTTATTTATTTATTTATTTATTTATTATTTATTTATTTATTTATTTATTTATTTATTTATTTATTTATTTATTTATTCATTTATTTATTTATTTATTTTTTATTTATTCATTCATTCATTCATTCATTTATTCATTTATTTATTTGTTTATTGGAACATGGTGTAAGCCCTCATATGGTTCTAGTAGTCAGCTGGGCTATTAGCAATATGAACTTGAACTTGAACTAACATTTTCATTTATTCATTTATTTACTTATTTATTTGTTTATTTATTTATTTATTATTTATTTATTTATTATTTGTTTATTTACTTATTCTATTATTTAATTCATTGATTTATTCATTATTTTTATGTATTCATTCATTCATTCATTCATTTAGATATTTGTTGTTTTATTCATTCTGTTTAATACTGGCCAATTGGCTTGATCAGAACAGTACCTTTTAGCCAGTTCTCGATGTCTGTCCAGAGTGACCCTCTTTGTTCAGCTGGTTAGAGCGCCATTTTCATTGCGTAGGAGCCGTGGATAAGATTCTCAGGCGAGCCACGATTTTGCTTGGGTGTTTGTAGTATGTTTGTTTTTATTTATTTATTTATTTTTGTCTGTTTGTTTGGGCTGGCAAGATAATTTGATAGAGTATAACTTCAAACATATACATACTAAACATACTATATAACTACTACTAATAATAATGACATTTGTACGTCGCCAGATCTTGATTGAATAATCAAACCAAGGCGCACATTCCCATCATTCACCGAAGCAATCACCCAACAAACGTTAATTCTTTTCTGTTATATCTGATCACAAAATACCAACATAAAAGAATGAATATAATGCAACATTTACAGGCAACTTTAATATTTTCAGAGGAAAACAGCTCTCACACTTACCATTCAGAGACACTTTCACATTTCTATAACAGTAAACTTCGTGTTCTTTAACTTCCTCGACCATGTTTCAAGTTAATGTTCTTTGTAAAATGATTCTATTTTATAAACTACGGATTCGTCTGGTGTGAAATAAATTACTGATGACTTTCATGTATGTTGATATTCAAATCTTGTAAAGTTTAAGGCCATGTTGCTTGCAGCCCAGCCGACTACTAGAGCCATATCAGGGCTAAACCACGTCAAAAACGACAATCAAGTTAAAATAAAAGACAGCAGACATGCTCGCTGTTAACTATATTGTCATGTCTGTGTGCTGTGTGTGTCTGTGTGTATTGTGTGTCTGTGTGTGGTGTGTTGTGTGTGTTTGTTGTGTGGTGTGTGTGTGTGTGTGTGTTTGTGTGTGTTGTGTGTTTGTGTGTTGTGTTGTTTGTGTGTGTGTTGTGTGTGTGTGTGTGTGTGGTTGTTGGTGTGTGTTGTGTGTGTGTGTGTGTGTGTGTGTGGTGTTGTGTGTGTGTGTGTGTGTTGTGTGTGTGTTGTGTGTTGTGTGTGTGTGTGTGTGTGTGTGTTGTGTGTGTGTGTTGTGTTGTTGTGTGTGTTGTGTGTGTGTGTGTGTGTGTTGTGATGTATGTGTGTGTGTGGTTGTTTGTGTGTATGTGTGTGTGTGTGTGTTTGTGTGTGTGTGTGTTGTGTGTGTGTTTGTGTGGTGTTTGTGTGTGTGTGTGTGTGTGTGTGTGTGTGTGTGTGTGTGTGTGTGTGTGTGTGTGTAAGCAAATACATGCGCCCCCACACCAACACAAATACACACAAACTCAGAATCCTCACTCTCTCTCTCTCTCTCTCTCTCTCTCTCTCTCTCTCTCTCTCTCTCTTTCGCCATTATCCCACAGAAACACGCCATAGTTACATTCTTATTCCCTGTCATCTGTCTCTGTCTGTCTGTTATTACATGGAGGAGAAGAAGATGAGGCAGGAGAAAGTATCACTGATGCATCCATTTGCATGAGGAAAATACCGGGATATCCAGACTCTGTTCTATTCTTAAATTGTTATCGAGAAACAGACATGTAGAAGAAGGTGATGCATAAGAAAAGTATCACTGATGCATTCCATTTGCATGAAGATTATACCAAGATATCTGAAATGCATTTAAAGTGTTCGTTTCATAAGCAGTTATTGCACGATTCTTTTTTTTTTTTTTTCGAAAACAGTGTCCACAGTGCTGGGAAAAGTGTTTTGTTTCATGATCTCCATAAGGTTTATTTGTTTATTTATTTATTTATTTCTTTTGCGTAAGTGCAAAACGACAACAACAATAACAAAATCAAAGCAAACTGAGAATCTTTCTGGACTAGTTCTTCACAGAGATTACGTGCATTTTATTCTTCTAGATATCCAAAATGAAGAAAACTGCATTCACATCTTTGTCTATAACCCTGTTAAAAAAGACTTTTTCGTATTGACAGGAGAGAAATGCGTGTCAACCTGTGGAAGAGTGTTTGCAAAAAGAAACATGTGAGAAAGATTTCTCAGCTGTTTTTGCATGGATGGATATTTATGAAAATTAGGTCACAGATATGCACCTTTGACGATTTTCAAATATATACATATGTGTCAGGTCGGATAGATGTATCCGCTACTGGTAACCTGGAACCCAGTACTACCTGTCACAGGGTCGAATTGCTGGCGACTAAACCAGCAACCCCACCAGTCCTCTCAGGAGGATGGTGAGGAGGGTGGCTAGAAACCCTGGTGGAAATAAATTAGATCCATCAAAGGGCGCCAGCTCTGGAGAGCTACCCGCGGCCATCTAGCTAAGGGAGTAAACCCTGACAGTAAATCCGGTGTGGGGCCCCTAAGGCGGTTGGATGGCAAACTTTGTCACTTTCCGGCAGCTCTTGCGGCCGCGTTGGCACCAAAACGTAACAGCCCTGCTGTTCCTTTGGATCTGTCAGCGAGGTGGAGAGGGGGGACAAGTTGCATGGGCAACAGCCTGTCTTCCATATTACACTGCCCAGGCTTACATCTGTCCATTCATCTACAAACACTCTGCACCTACGACCTGGAGAGGACACTCCAGCCTCGCTACTAACACTAGTGTCGGCACAACACGGGAAGCAACAGATACCGGTGATAAGTCATTGCTCAACTGGCGTAGAGCTGACGCCAGGGGTTGCTTTTGACGGTGGGAGAGACCTTCGTGTCTTATTGGACAGCTACCGCCCACCCAAGCTGGGCAGCCCCCAGCCAGTTAGGTGCTGTCCCGCCACGACCTGCCTTCTTCATTGGGTGCATGAAGATTAGGAGAAAATCTGACAAGCAGGTCGTTAATTACCGCACCAAACAAAAAGAAAAATTCAAATTCAAGAAACGGATCAGCAGTGAAACTGGGCTGTTGGAATGTCCGAACAATGATGCCTGGGCTCTCCCAAGATCTGCAAGACATCAGCGACGCCAGAAAAACCGCCGTCATAAACAGCGAACTAAAGAGGCTCAATGTGGACATTGCCACTCTGCAGGAAACACGGCTGGCTGACTCAGGAACACTAAAGGAAAGGGACTACACCTTCTTCTGGTAAGGAAAGAGTTCTGATGCCCCAAGAAAGCACGGAGTAGGCTTTGCAGTAAGGAACAGCCTGCTGAACATGATTGAACCAGGCAGCGGCGGTTCAGAACGACTCTTGACTCTCCGCCTCAACACCATCGAAGGCTATGTCACTCTCATCAGCGTTTATGCCCCAACTCTGTCCGCCTCTCCAGACACCAAGGATGAGTTCTACGAAAATCTTGCATCAACCATAAGGAACATCCCCAGGACAGAACAACTTGTTCTCCTGGGCGACTTTGGAGTGGGGAAAATGAATGAGAATGGACAGCGACTGCTTGAGTTTTGCGCCTGCCATGAACTGTGCATCGCCAACTCCTTCTTCAAGACGAAGCCTCAGCACAAAGTCTCCTGGAAGCATCCCCGCTCAAAACATTGGCACCAACTGGATTTGATCCTAATAAGACGTGCCGCTATCAAAAACGTTCTCCACATTCGCTCTTATCACAGCGCAGACTGAGACACAGACCACTCTCTGGTATGTTGCAAGATCAGGCTACAACCAAAGAAGTTCCACTGCTCAAAGAAACAAGGGAACCCTCGCATTGATGTCAGCAAGATGTCTCAGCCAGATCTTGTAGAACAGTTCGCAGAGGCCTTTCAGAGAGAATACGATGCATTGCAGCCCAGAGACTCTGCCACTGAGAGATGGGAAACGCTACGAGACACCATGCACCGCATTGCTATGGCCACCTTTGGGAAGAAAACTGTGAAGTCCCACGACTGGTTTGAGGCCAAATCATCAGAGATGACTCCCACTGTTGAGGCCAAGCGTGCCGCACTCACCAAGTATAAGCGGTCACCCAGTGAGAAGAACCTGCAAATCCTCAGGGCTGCCAGAAGTAAGGTTCAGCTTAACGCCAGGCGCTGCGCAAACGAGTACTGGACAGAGCTCAGCGAAGAGATACAGAGTGCTGCTGAAAGAGGCAACATCCGAGGAATGTATGATGGCATCAAGAAGGCACTGGGACCAACACAGAGCAAGATCGCCCCCCTCAAATCCTCCACTGGGGAAGTAATCAGCAATCCTAGCCAACAGATGGAAAGATGGGCGGAACACTACTCCGACCTCTACTCCACACAGAACATGGTGTCCCCCTCAGCCCTCGATGCCATCAAGTGCATGCCGGTAATGGAAGAACTTGACGCAGAGCCAACTGCCATTGATAGCCTGGCATCAGGGAAGGCACCTGGCAACGACGGAATTCCCACAGACCTCATCAAGCACTGCCAAACTTCTCTTCTGCACCCTTTGCACGCAGTTCTCTGTCAGTGTTGGAATGAGGGAGCTGTACCACAGGACATGAGGGACGTCAAGATCGTCACCCTGTACAAAAACAAGGGCGAAAGGAGCGACTGCAACAACTACAGAGGTATCTCGCTCCTCAGCATTGTTGGCAAAGTCTATGCTCGGGTCCTCCTAATCCGCCTGCAGAAACTGGCTGAACGCGTCTACCCGGAATCACAGTGTGGTTTTCGAGCAGAGAGATCCACGGTAGACATGGTCTTCTCCCTTCGCCAAATCCAGGAGAAGTGCAGAGAGCAGCGGATGCCCCTGTATGTGGCATTCATTGACCTCACCAAGGCCTTTGACCTAGTCAGCAGAGATGGCCTTTTCAGGGCTCTCCGAAAAATCGGCTGCCCCCCCAAACTGCACAGCTTAATTGAGTCCTTCCACTCAAACATGAAAGGGATGGTGCAGTTCAACGGAAACCTCTCCAAGCCCTTCGACGTACGCAGCGGTGTGAAACAAGGCTGCGTCCTGGCCCCAACCCTCTTTGGAATCTTCTTCGCTCTCCTCCTGAGGCATGCGTTCAGCACAGCGCAAGAAGGGATCCACCTGCGGACCAGATCAGATGGCAGGCTCTTCAACTTCGCCCGTCTCAGAGCAAGGACAAAGATCCGTGAAGCTCTCATCAGAGACATGCTATTTGCCGACGATGCCGCAGTTGTGACCCATACTCAGCGGGACTTGCAGTCACTAATAGACCGCCTCTCCCAGGCCTGCAAAGATTTTGGTCTGACCATAAGTCTTAAGAAGACAAACGTCCTGGGCCAAGACACGCCATCTCCACCAGCCATCACCATTGATGACTACGAGCTTGAAGCCATCCATCAATTCACATATCTTGGGTCCACCATCACCGATAACCTCTCCCTTGACACAGAGGTCGACAAGAGGATCGGGAAGGCAGCCACAACACTAGCCTGCCTCACACAAAGGGTGTGGACAAATCCCAAGCTGACCACAAAGACAAAGATGGCTGTATACAACGCCTGTGTCCTCAGCACCTTGCTGTATGGCAGCGAGGCATGGACCACGCATGCTCATCAGGAGAAAAGGCTCAATACCTTCAACCTGAGAAGCCTACGGCGCATACTTGGCATTTCCTGGCAAGACAAGGTGACCAACACTGAAGTCCTAACCTGCGCTGGCCTCCCAACCATGCATACCATGCTGAGACAGCGTCGGCTGCGCTGGTTGGGCCACGTTCGCCGCATGGAAGATGGTCGCATCCCAAAAGACATCCTTTATGGTGAGCTTGCCACAGGGCAGAGGAACATTGGCCGCCCACAGCTGAGATACAAAGACGTTTGCAAGCGTGACATGAAGGCGCTTGAGATAAACACTGAGTCCTGGGAGGACCTCGCAGACGACCGCAACAGCTGGAGAACTACTCTCAAGAAACAGCTGCGGATTGGTGAGGACAAACTGTCAGCTGCTGCAGCAGAAAAGCGAGTTCGCAGAAAAGGGATGACAGCCAACAGACCAGCATCAGCATACACATGCGACCGCTGCGACAGAGACTGCCTCTCTCGCATTGGTCTGTACAGTCACAGGCGACGCTGCTTGGACCAAGCAGACAGCCCATCTAGACATTAGAACGGATGTACTTTGTCCATGGTCAGTCATGACCGAAGGAGGCCTACTACTACATATGTTTTCAATTCATGGCACCGAGATCAAGGTCACACGGATCAAAAAGTGCCTAAAACAACACCTTTTTGATGAAAGTGTAATAACAGTGCTTTCCTAATAAAATAAAATGAAATAAAATAAAATAGAATAATATAAAATAAAATAAAATAAAATAAAATAAAATAAAATGCAATAAAATAAAACAAAATGCAATAAAATAAAACAAAATAAAATGAAATGAAATGAAATAAATAAAACGAACAAAATAAAATAAATAAAATAAAACAAAATACAATAAAATATAAGAGAATGATAAAGAAATACGATGAAACAAACGAAAATAAAACAGAGGACGATATTTACATTCTGCTTGCACCATTATGTGGCTTTACCAGTGTCTCACTTTACAAATTTTATTTCAATTCATGCCTTTCAGGATCTTAATGACCTAAAGTATAAACTTCGGATTTTTTGTAATAGAATAAAAGGATCTGCACTGTTTTGGATTTGTTTTTGACTTTAGATGGTTTATCATCAGAAAGCTCAGCCAAGTGAGAATAAAATCATCTACTTTAGGCGGAATCAGAAGAAGAAAAAAAACGAAAAAAGAACCAAAACACCAAAACTCTGATTAATCACATAATTTCAATCCCACAACAGTGATACTTTTTTTCTTTCCTTTAACATCTAACTTGTCGAACATTTCATACTGTTTATGAAGCAGTCCTTATTCCTCTTTTGCATAACTAGAAGCAATATCTCATACATTGCACGCCAGACAGCACACATATTGGATATCTTCCTCGCCATACGCTAGGCCGTTACACGTTTGCAGCGATAGTCACAAAAACGTTTGCAACAGAAAGAGAGAGTACAAAGAAAAAGAGAGAGAGAGGGAGAGAGAGAGAGAGAGAGATAAAAGAGAGAGACAAGGAGAGAGAAAGAGAGACAGACAGACAGACAGGCAGACAGGCAAACAGATAGACAGAGACAGACAGACAGACAAACAGACACAGAGAGAGAAAGAGAGAGAGATGGAGAGAGAGAGAAACAGAGAGACAGAGACAGAGAGACTGAGAGAGAGAGGGAAAGATGGAAAGAGAGAGAGAGAGAGACAGAGACAGACAGACAGACATACAGTCAAAGAGAGAAAGAAGGAGGGAGAGGGAGAGAGAGAGGGAGAGAGAGAGGGGAAGAGGGAGGGTGGAGAAAAGGAACGGAACTACGGAGGGAGGAAAGAGAAGGGAGAGGCAGGAAGAGATACACAGAATATGCATTTTTTTGATGGATAGAATGAGTGATAACGAAATTTCAGACAAAAATGCACGCTGATACCGGTATATGGAAAGAAAAAGAACGAATGCAGGGACCCGTCTAAAAATCAATAACTCATGACACAAGGAATATCTGTAGGTTTCATAGAAACAGTGACCAGTAAGACATAAACATGTGAATGGAAAGCATGGTCATATACAACAACCTTCATACCTCCTCTCAGTGCTGAAACAGTTGGTGCCGACTCATCGCTGTCTCTCTGACCACGAACGTTTTTCAACAGCACAGGGCTGGCACAAACAGATGAACACTTGCGAATATAGGACAGACATGTAGGCTGATATAGTCACCGCGATGCACAGACACAGCCATATGCATACATATTTACACATACACAGACAGATGCAGGAGAGAGAGAGAGAGAGAGAGAGAGAGAGAGAGAGAGAGTGAGAGACAGAGACAGAGACAGAGACAGAGAGACATACAGACAGACAGACAGGCAGAGAGACAGAGAGAGACGGGGATAGTGAAAGAGACAGAAAGACACAGAAGAAGCACAGGAGAGAGAGAGAGAGACAGACAAACAGACAGAGGAAGAAAGAGAGAGACAGAGAAATAAGAAAGACAGAGAGAAAGAAAGAGAGAGAGAGAAGGCAGACAGACAGACAGGCAGAGAGACAGAGAGAGACAGGGATATTAAAAGAGACAGAAAGACACAGAAGAAGCACAGGAGAGAGAGAGAGAGAGAGAGAGAGACAGACAGACAGACAGACAGACAGACAAACAGACAGAGGAAGAAAGAGAGAGACAGAGAAAGAAGAAAGAGAGAAAGAAAGAGAGAAAGAAAGAGAGAGAGAGAGAGAGAGAGAGAGAAGACAGACAGAGAGAGACAGACAGGCAGAGAGACAGACAGGCAGACAGACAAAGACAGACAGACAGAGACAGCGAGACAGAGACAAAAATAGAGACGCAAACAGAAAGAGCACCCAAACCAAATTGTAAGTCAGACTGCCTCAAACCCTTGTCAATGACTACAGATTTTCTCCATCAGCACTCCAGAAATTAACGGCCCGTTATGAGCCACTCACAATGCTCTGTATGTTCTGTACCCGAAGGCTCCAGTTAGCCCCCTCCAAAATGAACGTCGCCATGTTGAATTAGTGTGGGGAGGTAACTGTAAACAACCTTTACTCTGATTGCTTCCCCTTGTAGGCATGTACTGTATGGATTTCGTTATTAAGCAAATCGGGATTCAGAATAGTGCAGACTTTCTAAGGTTGAATATGGTACTTTTCGAATCAGTGAAGTTTCTTTTTTCGTCTTTCCTTCTTTATTATTTTTAGTTTTTACTTTAATTCGTTTGTTTTGCTTTTCTTTTTGTTTGTTGTTTGTGTGTGTGTGTGTGTGTGTTTGTTTGTTTGTTTGTTTGTCTTAATCTTTCAGCTATTTATTTTTTCATAATATCTGCTACATTATCATTGTTGAGATACAGAGAAAGAGAGAGAGAGAGAGAGAGAGAGAGAGAGAGATACATACATACAAACATACATACATTCAGACAGACAGACAGACAGAAGGAAAGAGAGAGATAGGAAGAGAGAGAGATAGAAAGAGACACAGAGAGAAGAGAGACAGAGAAAAGAGAGAGAGAAAGAGACAGAGACAGAGACAGACAGACAGAGAGACAAAGACAGAGAAACAGAGAAGGAAGGATAGAGACAGAGAGTGAGAGAGAGACAAAGAGAGAGAGAGAGAGAGAGACAGAGACAGAGACAGGCAGAGAGAGAGACGGGCAGAGAGAGAGAGAGAGACAGAGAGAGAGAGAGAGAAAGAGAGAG
>JAPXFY010000210.1:0-42500 GCA_030674185.1 Monoplex corrugatus
GTGATGGTGGTAGTATGGGTAATGGTAGGGGTGATGGTGGTAGTATGGGTAATGGTAGGGGTGATGGTGGTGGTAGTATGGGTAATGGTAGGGGTGATGGTGGTAGTATGGGTAATGGTAGGGGTGATGGTGGTAGTATGGGTAATGGTAGGGGTGATGGTGGTGGTGGTAGTACTGGTAATGGTAGGGGTGACGGTAGTATGGGTAATGGTAGGGGTGATGGTGGTGGTAGTATTGGTAATGGTAGGGGTGATGGTGGTGGTAGTATGGGTAATGGTAGGGGTGATGGTGGTGGTAGTATGGGTAATGGTAGGGGTGATGGTTGTGGTGGTAGTACTGGTAATGGTAGGGGTGACGGTAGTATGGGTAATGGTAGGGGTGATGGTGGTGGTAGTATGGGTAATGGTAGGGGTGATGGTGGTGGTAGTATGGGTAAAGGTAGGGGTGATAGTGGTGGACATGATGGGGGTTTGTTTTTTATGGGGGCACTGTCAGTAGCTTTTAATCCAATCTCCCAGTTTCCTCTGAATTCACCGTCTCATGCAAACGAGTACTGTAAATTTCTCTTTGCTTATGAGTCAAGTAAGTTTGCTGTCTTTTGAAGTCAAATAATTGTCCTTTCCTTTTGTGTAAGTTTTTAAACGTTCCAACCCTCACCCCCACTTTTTTTTTTTTTTTTTTTTACAACCTGGATCAATCGTGGTAGTGTCTATGATTAACAGTAACAGTAATAAGAAGACTTATGATCCTTACGTGTCTAGCCACACTATGCCGCTGGTGTCCAAAGTACTGTAGGTTACATGTTTGTGTGAAATGACTGCTCTGGCTTTTCCTACAAGTTCATGTTGCATGTTCGTAAATTATATGCGTGTGCAGCTCCGGTTTTTAAATAAAATCATTTGCAGCATGTGTGTGTGTGTGTGTGTGTGTGTGTTGTGAGAGAGAGAGAGAGAGAGAGAGAGAGAGAGAGAGAGAGAGAGAGCTCTGGTTTTTAAATAAAATCATTAACAGCATGTTTGTGTGCATGTGTGTGTGTGCGAGTGTATGGCAACTCTGCTTTTTAAATAAAATCATTTGCAGCATGTGTGTGTGTGTGTGTGAGGGAGAAAGAGAGAGAGAGAGAGAGAGAGAGAGAGAGAGAGAGAGCTCTGGTTTTTAAATAAAATCATTAACAGCATGTTGTGCGAGTGTGCGTGTGTGTGTGGAGCCCAAGTTTTTAAATGAAATCGCTCGCAGCATGTTTCTATGTGAATGGTAGCTCTGTCCTTTAACCAAGTTTTGTTGCACGTTTGTGTGTGAATTGTAACTGTCATTTTAAATTTCCTGTCAAAAGATTCAACTCCCCGTCTTCTTTCATTCACTGTACAGGCGTTCTGATTTTGTTTTTGTGCATTTCTGATTTCTGCCATTTTAGACGAGTTCATTATCATTTTGGTCACCTTTCTGGTTTCTGCCATTTTAGATGAGTTCATTAATATCAAGTTGGTCGCTATTTCTGATTTCTGCCATTTTAGACGAGTTCATTAATATCAATTTGATCACCATTTTAGACGAGTTCATTAATATCAATTTGATCACCATTTTAGACGAGTTCATTAATATCAATTTGATCACCATTTCTGCCATTTTAGATGAGTTCATTAATATCAATTTGATCACTATTTCTGCCACTTTAGACGAGTTCATCAATATCAATTTGGTCACCATTTCCAATTTCAGCCATTTTAGATGAGTTCATTAATATCAATTTGGTCACTACGTCCGATTTCTGCCATTTTAGACGAATTCATTAATATCAATTTGATCACCTACAGGGAGGAGGGAAATCAACGTTGCTTTAAGTAGTGTCACAGATAAGGAATAATTGCTCTTACTAATTTGGGTTTGAGTCTCAAATGACCAATTTTATCATTTCAGATGCACCGACTTGAGGTGGATTTCATGGGTCAGCTTTTAGGGATACAATACAGTTTAGTTGTTGCTGGTGTTGGTAGTAGCTTTAGCAAAGTTGTCATATTAACCTTTGCTTCCTGCATCCTGTCCACCAGCATCCTGCATGGTCAACCATGCTAGCAAAGCAAAAACTTAAACCCTTTGACTCCCTCACCCTATCCACCAGCTTCCTGCAGGAAGCTGGTGGATAGGGTGAGGGAGTCAAAGGGTTAAGTTTTTGCAGCTGGCAGATAGGATGCGGGAGTCAAAGGGTTAAAAGAAATCATACATAACATGTGTTGGAGATGATGATGGTGATAGTATTGTCCTACCATCCATTGTTACTTAATACTAAAAAGAAGAGGAATTATTACAGTATTTATATGGCACCAAATCTTGACCATTCAAATCAAAGCGCACCCACGCACCACACATACACATGCCATCAACACAGGCCACACTACAACACCCAGAAAAACACCCATAATGATGATGATGTTGTTGATGATGGAGATGGTGACGGTGGGTTTTTTTTTTCAAACTTTATTTTTAATCTTTTTTTGACAAAACACAAACAAATACAATGTTTGCTGAACATTATTCAGGGCTCCCACTGAGGAAAAGCAAAAATCCCTGAAAAGCAAAAAGTGGGGGGGGGGGTCCGGAAAATTTACGTTTAAAATGGCGCAATCTGACATATCTGAGCAAAAATTCCTGAAAAGGGGGGGGGGGGGGGGGTTCCGGAAAATTTTGAAAATTTACGTTTAAAATGGCGCAATCTGACATATCTGAGCAAAAATTCCTGAAAAGGGGGGGGGGGGGGGGGTCCGGAAAATTTTGAAAATTTACGTTTAAAATAGCGCAATCTGACACATATCTGAGCTTAATTCATTAGTGTGGTGAAGATTTTTTTTTCGCGGAAAAAAGTTTTTTTGCGCGGATTCTCACTCTGTTTTCGCGCGGAAATCCGCGAATTCGCGGAAAAGTGGGAGTCCTGATTATTACAATATCATTAAAAAAAAAAAGAACAAGATGTGTATACAATGGATTGAGCAAAAATCATGTACATGCGCCATATCTGTTAGGTTTTCTTAAACAATATAAGGTCGTTTAATTTATACAGTTTTAGATTTTAGTTGTTGTTGTTGGTGTTTGTTTGTTTGTTTGTTTGTTTGTTTGTTTGTATTTTATTTGTATTCTCTCTCAGTAAAAGGTCAACGATAAACCAATTAGCAAAGCAAGATTATCCGCATGAGCCCAAAGTTCAAAAGACATGCAAAACGCCTACATCTTCATCAAAGGTTCTAAGTGCATGAATTTACAGTCATTTACAATTATATGTAAGACAAACATTCAAACATAAACAGGCAGGTCATACAGAAATCATGCATACATCTCATTAAGATATGTCACATCAAACTTCATTTGAAAGTCACATCAAACTTCATCTGCTACCAGGGACAAATAGGGCAACCATTTTTCTTTAAAAGCGTGTGAATTCCAGCTCAGTTTTGCATTATATTATTCTATTTGATATTTTTTGGTAAGATATCTAGTAAAAGAAATGGTGTTTGGTAGATTTTTTTCGAGTTTACTTTTGTAAATATACATTTTTCCTAAGATTATTATTAGGTCAAGTATTGGATCTGTGTGCATGTTTTCGTCAGCGCCAAATAAAATCAAGTTTTCAGTTAATCATATGTTTGCACAAGTCGCGCAACTTGACCTCAACACATCTCCTATCCTTTCCCAGAATCTGTTGACATGTGGGCACTTCCAAAATATGTGATCAATGATGTCTTTTGTTTCCAAGCAAAAGTCACAGTGGAAGCTATCCGCAAGTCCCATTTCTCTTCAAATGATATTAGTTCCTAGAATTCTATGCACAATGCGTATTTGAAACCATTTTAGTTTACATTCTTGTATTTTGTGAATTTTCATAAACACTTTTTTCCATGGGACGTTTGTTTCCAGTTTTTCTAACCATTTAGAACAGGAATTTGGAAGTGTGTCATCTGTTGTCAAAATATCATAGCACAGCCGTGCTCCTTTTCGTATTGAGTGAATTGTTTTCAGTGCAGCAGGGATATCACGTGCATAGCCACTTGGTATGTTCAGTTTTGTTTCTTTTATGTATTTCTTAATCGATGCTCTGCATCCCTTATAAAAAAGAAAATTCACATTCATATTGTATTTTCTATTAAAGTCATCATGTGTCATAAATGATCCGTCATCATTTAAAAAATGTGCAATGCAATAAATGCCCCTTTCAATCTAATCGACAGATTTTATTACATCATTTCCGATTTTAATTTTTTCATTAAATAAAATTGTTCTGAAAGTAAGTCTGTCGGTGACACTAATTTTATACTTCTGCAGAAATTGTTATATGCTTTAAAAATGTGTTTTCAGAATACCTTATCATTAGCTTGGTGTAATCCATAACTAGAACCATATCTTCTATTTCATTTAGAAAAGGATAGACTTCACTAGAAATATTTTTCCATTTGTGTTCTGTCGTTTTAAACTTTCTCAACCAGGACAGTTTTAAGGCTGTAATAAATTTCTCAATATCTGGCATATTCAAACCTCCATTTTAGATGCTTTTTTGAGATGTTTTTCTTTTAATTTTGACACGTTTGCCTTGCCAGACAAAAGAAAAACACATATTCTGAAGATATTTTACACATTCATGATGGTGAGGGTGTTATCCTACCATACATTGTTACATACTGTTGCTGTTGTTGGTGGCAACGATGTCATGGTGCCCTCACAAAGGTCATTTTATTGGGGATGGAGTGGGGTGGTGAAACCAATAACATCACACAAAACTACAAACTATGTAGCCAGGAACAGGAGTATAACAACAGAATGTACAGTATATTTCAAATGTAATATGACTGAATGAAACATAAGAACGTATAGTACATTTCAAATGTAGTATGACTATGAATGAAACATAAGAACGTATAGTACATTTCAAATGTAGTATGACTATGAATGAAACATAAGAACGTATAGTACATTTCAAATGTAGTATGACTATGAATGAAACATAAGAACGTATAGTACATTTCAAATGTAGTATGACTATGAATGAAACATAAGAACGTATAGTATATTTCAAATGTAGTATGACTATGAATGAAACAAGAGAACGTATAGTATATTTCAAATGTAGTATGACTATGAATGAAACAAGAGAACGTATAGTATATTTCAAATGTAGTATGACTATGAATGAAACAAGAGAACGTATAGTATATTTCAAATGTAGTATAACTATGAATGAAACAAGAGAACGTATAGTATATTTCAAATGTAGTATAACTATGAATGAAACAAGAGAACGTATAGTATAATTCAAATGTAGTATAACTATGAATGAAACATAAGAACGTATGTTGTACATTTCAAATGTAGTATGACTATGAATGAGACATAAGAACGTATAGTACATTTCAAATGTAGTATGACTATGAATGAAACAAGAGAACGTATAGTATATTTCAAATGTAGTATGACTATGAATGAAACAAGAGAACGTATAGTATATTTCAAATGTAGTATGACTATGAATGAAACAAGAGAACGTATAGTATATTTCAAATGTAGTATGACTATGAATGAAACAAGAGAACGTATAGTATATTTCAAATGTAGTATGACTATGAATGAAACAAGAGAACGTATAGTATATTTCAAATGTAGTATGACTATGAATGAGACATAAGAACGTATAGTACATTTCAAATGTAGTATGACTATGAATGAAACAAGAGAACGTATAGTATATTTCAAATGTAGTATGATTATGAATGAAACAAGAGAACATATAGTATATTTCAAATGTAGTATGACTATGAATGAAACAAGAGAACGTATAGTATATTTCAAATGTCGCCATGAAGACGTGTGAAACAAGTTGTACATTTCAAATGTAGCCATGAACAATTGTGAAACAAGATGTACAGTTTATTTCAAATAAAATGACATCAGATCCCCTGCATGCCTCAACTGCTTGCTGCTCTCTCATGACGGGGAGTTCCTGTCTGCTGCTGTGTCCCATCTTGATCTCACCTGTGAAAAATGGAATGTATATTAGAAATAATGTTCTCTGCGATTTGACTAAATTTACAGTCAGATCCCTTGTTGTCCTGGACAGCTAGTTATGTTTATCACACAAAAGCTTAACTGTGGAAAAAAATACATACAGAAATATGAACTTGTCTAAAAAAAACAGTACCTGGGACTAGTATTTCTGTTTAAAGCCCAGCCAACTGCATAGAGCCATATCAGGGCTATAACCATTTCAAAACATACACAATACTTCAACAAGAAAAAAAAGGAAAATAAAATAAAATACAAATATCAATGCATTTGTGCATATAATCTAGGAGATTCCCCTGGAGTTGACCATTCCATCCAATTTATCACACAGGGGATTTAAAACAAAACATACCTGAATACAAATTTTAATATAACTATGGGTATTAAACATATATCAAAACAGGCATAAATCACATAAGACAGCTTCCACATATTACATTTCCCCAGAGCCAAAAACACACATACCCAATTAGCAATCCTGAGAGAAAGTACGTAGATTTTATCAAATACATACAGGTGAACGGACCAGCGAGGCAGAAAATGACAAGAAGAAATGACAGGAAGCAAAGAAACAAGGCAGAAACGAAGTTGTGAAAAACCTGGATTGGAATATCAGATAGGACAAGCAATGTTCTTCCCCACCTCTCCCTCCACCAGACTGTACAGGGTGGCCCAAGTCTTAGAGTCTTTTTGGATGAGACGATAAACTGAGGTCCCATGTGTAGCATGCACTTAGTGCATGTTAAGGTCCCACGGCAACAAAGGGGTTGTTTCTTTGGCAAAATTCTGTAGCAAAATACTCGTTCACTGGTCAAGAGGAAGACACACAAATGATATCATCATCATCATCAGGTGCCTTGCCGCATGGCGTTGGCGACCATGGACTTCCATCCATCTCTATCTCTAGTTGCCCCTAGCATCTCCCCCACCCTCCTAATCCCCAGCCACTCTGCAAGTCCGTCCAGCATTTTCTCCCTGGGTCTACCTGGTGCTCGCTTTTCCTCCAGCTTTCCCTTTGTGACCAGGTGCTCCAAATCCACCTTCCTCATAAAACGGCCTATAAATGTTGCCTGTCTTTTCCTAATCTTCCTTATGAGTGATCTACTTGTGTCTGCCTCCATCAAGACTGTCTCGTTTGTTTTCTTTGCTGTCCATGGAACTCTCAACATTCTTCTTAGAAACCACATCTCGGCTGCCTCAATATGAACTCAATATGTGGCAATATCTCAGCACAGAGAAAAGTCCCTGCAGAACGAACACAAAACATAAAATATAGTAGAGATGAACAGGCCAACATAAAGACATTTCTTTTCTAGGTGACATAAACAGTTTGACACCAGACCCTTAAGACAATACTTATCTTACAGCCATGTATTTTCACCATCAGTGACATAAACAGTTTGACACCAGACCCTTAAGACAATACTTATCTTACAGCCATGTATTTTCACCATCAGTGACATAAACAGTTTGACACCAGACCCTTAAGACAATACTTATCTTACAGCCATGTATTTTCACCATCAGTGACATAAAGAGTCTGACACCAGACCCTTAAGACAATACTTATCTTACAGCCATGTATTTTCACCATCAGTGACATAAACAGTTTGACACCAGACCCTTAAGACAATACTTATCTTACAGCCATGTATTTTCACCATCAGTGACATAAAGAGTCTGACACCAGACCCTTAAGACAATACTTATCTTACAGCCATGTATTTTCACCATCAGTGACATAAACAGTTTGACACCAGACCCTTAAGACAATACTTATCTTACAGCCATGTATTTTCACCATCAGTGACATAAACAGTTTGACACCAGACCCTTAAGACAATACTTATCTTACAGCCATGTATTTTCACCATCAGTGACATAAACAGTTTGACACCAGACCCTTAAGACAATACTTATCTTACAGCCATGTATTTTCACCATCAGTGACATAAACAGTTTGACACCAGACCCTTAAGACAATACTTATCTTACAGCCATGTATTTTCACCATCAGTGACATAAACAGTTTGACACCAGACCCTTAAGACAATACTTATCTTACAGCCATGTATTTTCACCATCAGTGACATAAAGAGTCTGACACCAGACCCTTAAGACAATACTTATCTTACAGCCATGTATTTTCACCATCAGTGACATAAAGAGTCTGACACCAGACCCTTAAGACAATACTTATCTTACAGCCATGTATTTTCACCATCAGTGACATAAAGAGTCTTGACACCAGACCCTTAAGACAATACTTATCTTACAGCCATGTATTTTCACCATCAGTGACATAAAGAGTCTGACACCAGACCCTTAAGACAATACTTATCTTACAGCCATGTATTTTCACCATCAGTGACATAAAGAGTCTGACACCAGACCCTTAAGACAATACTTATCTTACAGCCATGTATTTTCACCATCAGTGACATAAACAGTTTGACACCAGACCCTTAAGACAATACTTATCTTACAGCCATGTATTTTCACCATCAGTGACATAAAGAGTCTGACACCAGACCCTTAAGACAATACTTATCTTACAGCCATGTATTTTCACCATCAGTGACATAAACAGTTTGACACCAGACCCTTAAGACAATACTTATCTTACAGCCATGTATTTTCACCATCAGTGACATAAACAGTTTGACACCAGACCCTTAAGACAATACTTATCTTACAGCCATGTATTTTCACCATCAGTGACATAAACAGTTTGACACCAGACCCTTAAGACAATACTTATCTTACAGCCATGTATTTTCACCATCAGTGACATAAACAGTTTGACACCAGACCCTTAAGACAATACTTATCTTACAGCCATGTATTTTCACCATCAGTGACATAAACAGTTTGACACCAGACCCTTAAGACAATACTTATCTTACAGCCATGTATTTTCACCATCAGTGACATAAACAGTCTGACACCAGACCCTTAAGACAATACTTATCTTACACTAATACAGCCATGTATTTTCACCATCAGTGACATAAACAGTCTGACACCAGACCCTTAAGACAATACTTATCTTACAGCCATGTATTTTCACCATCAGTGACATAAACAGTCTGACACCAGACCCTAAACACAATTACTTACCTTAGATCCATCCATTTTCATCATCATTATATGTCTTGAAACACCATGATGGTTCTCAGCCACTTGAACGGGACATCTCACTGGTGAACAGAAAACAATCAACAAGGTACCTGAATGGTTTCAAACAGTAAACAATTCACACTTCAGCGCTCTGTTCTGGCTTTTCTGTCCCCACCTCCATCCCCTTTATTCCGTCACCTCTCCTGCAAAGTCTCACATGCAATGGAAGCACAACAAATAAATTTTAAGAAGCAGCTAAAAGAATTAAAAGCTACGTGCTTATGGTAAGGAACACAAATAAATTGTAAGAAGCAACTGAAAGAATTAAAAGCTACATGCATGTGGTAAGGAAAACAAACAAATTGCAGGAAGCAATTAAAAGAATTAAAGACTCCATGCATATGGCTGAAACACTCTGTAATATGTAACCTCAACACCATAACAACACCATTAACAGTTAATTCAAGTCACAACGATAAGAAACCCTCCACAATATAAAGTAGGTCACTTCAACCCCTAACCCTTAGCTGTTCACAAAGCCGGTAACCACCCTGCGGAAGAATGTGCCGATCCGTACTGATGCTGTGCTACATTCGGATGCGAATACTAGGAGCTAGCTTTACATCTAGCAGTGCAAATGCGAAAGGGTTAACTAATATAACATGCAACACCACTGTTGTGATATTGTTTTCAATAACCATTTCTATACTGTAAACATACAACATCATCATCATCATGTCATCAATAATGATATCAGAATAAAACACAACTACAGCAGACAACTTCAAAAATATGGATTTCAACACCACGGTCAACAGAAAAAGGATGTTTCATCAATGATGTAAATCATTGATTGAACATCTGCAGCTGATGACAACATTATCATTATTGTCATTATTGTTACTATTATTATTATTATAATCGTAAGTAGTAGTCGTAGCATCATTATTATTATCATTACCATTATTATCATTATCACTATTAGTGTTTAAAGTCCAGCTCACTTCTCAGAGCCTTATCAATGCTTTGACTACCTCAGACAAAACATACACATCTAAACACATGATGACCCCGGGAAAAAGAACACCCAGAACAGAAAATTTGGTACACATATCATAGCATTCGCACACATAATGTAACATATCATAGCATTCGCACACATAATCTAACATATAGCATTCACACACATAATCTAACATATCATAGCATTCGCACACATAATCTAAGGATATGCCCCTGACACTGACCACTCCATCCAACTGATCACCAGATCACCAGGGAATTGAAAAAAAACATGAATACAAATATAAACATAACTAAGGACACTAAAGCATATCTAGAAACGGACCTAAATTATTTAAAATTGCTCCTGCATGTCACATTTCCTTAGAGCCAAAAATGCACCTCATACATGTACCCAATTATTAATCCTAAGAGAAAGTATGTAAGACTTTATCGAACATATACAGGTGAATGGACCAGCAAGGTAGAAAATGATAGGAAGAAATGACAGAAAACAAAGAAGCAAAGCAGAAACAAAGAGAGCGACAGAAAGAGGAAATTTTTAGCACAGAATTTGCAGAAGATGGGGATACTATTTATACTGAAGAAACCCCGGGCATCCCTATACGAGAACACAGTACAGTAGCAAACCTTACAAAATGCTGATTTCTACATCAAACAGTCAACACAAAAAGAATACCTCTGGTCACTGTTGCCAACCATCCTGAATACCTGTGATGTCAACAACACTAACAGCGTAATAACAACAACAAAAGGAAAGATAAGAACAGCATCAAGAGCAACAACAACACAAAAACAATCAAAACTGCATCAAACAAAATTTTCTCCATATTAAAAGCACCTTATCTTAAATTAGTTTCAATAACAGCAACCAATATCAACAAACGTTAATGAATTCTCTCTGAGTGTACAACTGTAATGTCAACAATAACAGCAACATTAGTACCAGCCCCAATAACAACAATGGCAACAACAACACAGACAACAACAGATTCAAGAACAAGAACAAAATTATTAAAAAAACACATCAAAAAACAGCAGCAGAAGCAAAAATAGACACAGCCTCCATATCAATAGCATCCAATTATAAACAACACAAGCCAATTTCAACACTTCAATATCAGATCAACTGTATAACAAAGGATACCTCCTGGCCACTGCTGTCCGTAATCTGAAATAAACCCCTGTGCAGTCAACACAACAACAGCATCAACATCAACAACAAAAAGCAACATCAGTAAACAACAACAACATCAGTAATATCAAAAACAACAGCAACGTTAACAGGAATAAAAAATAATCACAACAAAGTATCAAAACAACAAAAGCAGTATTAAAACAGTAGCCTCAATATTCAAAAACAACAGCAACGTTAACAGGAATAAAAAATAATCACAACAAAGTATCAAAACAACAAAAGCAGTATTAAAACAGTAGCCTCAATATTCAAAAACAACAGCAACGTTAACAGGAATAAAAAAATAATAACAACAAAGTACCAAAACAACAACAGTATTAAAACAGTAGCCTCAATATTCAAAAACAACAGCAACATGAACAGGATTAAAAACAATCAAAAAGCATCAAAACAACAACAGTATTAAAACAAGCAGCCACAATATCAATATCGAATCCCGACTGATCCTACAAACCTCAGGAGTCAGTGGGTCGCTGTACTGATGAACGCTGTGTAACTCACCTTCACCTCTTCCAGTTATGGGCAAGTGCCTGCTTATTACAGTGAAGAGGATTCAGTGAAGATCTCTCTCTCCAGTCCAATCTGTCATGTTGTCTGTCCATTTCTGTTTTGTTCTATAAGCTTCTTCTTCTTTTGCCACAGCAGTGTTCCCCGGAAGATGTCAATGTTGACATTAACAGCAACAAACCTGAAGATGTCAATGTTGACATTAACAGCAACAAACCTGAAGATGTCAATGTTGACATTAACAGCAACAAACCTGAAGATGTCAATGTTGACATTAACAGCAACAAACCTGAAGATGTCAATGTTGACATTAACAGCAACAAACCTGAAGATGTCAATGTTGACATTAACAGCAACAAACCTGAAGATGTCAATGTTGACATTAACAGCAACAAACCTGAAGATGTCAATGTTGGCATTAACAGCAACAAACCTGAAGATGTCAATGTTGACATTAACAGCAACAAACCTGAAGATGTCAATGTTGACATTAACAGCAACAAACCTGAAGATGTCAATGTTGGCATTAACAGCAACAAACCTGAAGATGTCAATGTTGACATTAACAGCAACAAACCTGAAGATGTCAATGTTGACATTAACAGCAACAAACCTGAAGATGTCAATGTTGACATTAACAGCAACAAACCTGAAGTAGAGCAGCCAACATTAACAATAGTCAACTCTAAATCAAATGTGAACTTCTGTCACTCATACAGAGTAAATATCTGTGCTTTTATAAACAACATCATCAGTTAATAACAGTATCATCAACATATGCACATACGCGCACACACACACACACACACACACACACAGCACACACACACACACGTACACACACACGCACATACACACACACACACACACACGTACACACACACACATATATACACACACACACACACACACACACACACACGCACACACACACACACACGTACACACGCACACACACGCACACACGTACACACACACGCATACACACACACACAGAGTTATCAGGTACATTTCATCATTATTATTGTTATAATTATTTTCACATATAAACATCCTTTCATAATAAGCTTTGTTCATTATATCGAGAAGCAAAAGAAGATGAAGTTCACTTTGTACTTTCTTGGTCAATGTTGAAAGAAATCAAAGAACAGTTTATTTCACCAAAGTATTTTAGAAGACCTTCACTATTTAAACTTAACATAAGACTTTCTTTGTTTAACCCCTTGACTGCCTAGAACTAACTGTGGTTTTGGTAGTAGCAGGCGCCTAACAACGTGAAATTCACGTTCATTTTTCGTCGGCTTTGCCTGGCAAAACTATAAGGGAAATAACACTACAAACCGTTTCACTGTTATCTAGGAAGGTAAAATCAGGGTTGTAGCCCTTTGATTGTTGGCCAATGATTGGCTAGTCGCCGTGGTTTTTCTTGGAATTTCTAAGACTTTCGGAGAAACCAATTAGCATATCCAAGATGGCGAATGCTTCAGGCAGCTCGTCTGGTCGACCAGTTCGATCAGTTTTCCGACGGTTGCATAGTCACACTACAGCCAAGGGACCAAGGAAAAAACATGCCAAAAATCTAAGACTTTTCTCTATAAATGGATGAATAGTGAATTGTTTACTAAACACACTGAAATATTTATGCCGAGAACGTGCCTCCAGGCTTGGACTATGTTACCCCCTTTTGTTCATGGATTACCACATCAATTTTATCAACTTGGAGTACAATGAGTACCAGACACTTTCCTTTGATATTCAGTGTTCAATAAAACTAAGTTTTGTACTGTTTTCATTGGTTTTATGTTCCGTAATATGTGTGTTTATCTTCCAAAACTGTCATTTTTTGGAGAAAATTTTTTTTTCCATACTAATTACAAAGAAAACCAAATTAGTTATCTCACATCACAGACAGGGATATAAGGAAAAATCATAACAAAAATCTTAGAGATCTGTCAGTAAATGAATGAGCAATGCACACTTTAGTAAACATACCGTAAAAATCAAAATTTTGCTCCGGCAGACAGGAGTTCAAAAACAGCTATTTTTCCGGCAGTCGAGGGGTTAAACTTATCATAACAATGTCATCAGGTAAAATATTCATGCAACATTTGTTATTTATTCTTACAAAGCATTTTACACAAGAAATGTTACTGCCTTGGTGATGTTCCTGTGATTGTGTAAATATTGTAATTATGTGCATCCCCCTTCTAAGGGGTCATGGCCTGTATGAATAATAATCTGAAGTCTGAAGCATACAACAGGACCTGGTATAGTAGTCTTTTTTTTTATGTTATTGTTTAAAGCCCAGCCGACTGCGTAGAGCCATATCAGGGCTGCAACCACTTCAAAACATACAAAACTTCAACTGGAAAATTAAGTACACATATCAATGCATTCATGCACATAATCTAAGGACATGCCCCTGGCGTTGACCACTTCATCCAATTTATCGCACAGGGATTTAAAAAACACACCTATATACAAATTTAAGCATACATAAGGACACTAAAACAAATACAAAAATGGACATAAAAAACACACCTAAATACAAATTTAAGCATACATAAGGACACCAAAATAAATACAAACATGGGCATAACCTACAATCACTTCTGCATATCTCACCTCCCTAGAGCCATGGGCATAACCTACAATCACTTCTGCATATCTCACCTCCCTAGAGCCAAAAATGCACTTAATACATGTACCCAACTGTCAATCCTAAGAAAAAGTACGTAAGACTTTATCGAACAGAAACAGGTGAATGGGAAAGCAAGGCTGAAAATGACAGGAAGAAATGACAGAAAGCAAAGGAACAAGGCAGAAACAAAGAAAGTGACAGAAAAGAGGAAATTTCAAGCACAGAATTTCCAGGAGGTGGAAATACTATTTATACTGAAAGAGATCACGGCATCCCCACGGGGGACGTATGGTAGTCTGTGTAACACACTGTCAGATCAGAACCAAATGACTGTCCCATGTATGGCATATACTTGGCATACATAACACTTAATTCAACAAAGGATACTACTTTATATGTCCACATGGCATGTACTTGGCATACGTAACGCTTAATTCAACAAAGGATAATACTTACTTTATTTGTCCATATGGCATGTACTTGGCATACGTAACACTTAATTCAACAAAGGATAACACTTACTTTATATGTCCACACGGCATGTACTTGGCATACGTAACACTTAATTCAACAAAGGACAACACTTACTTTATTTGTCCATATGGCATGTACTTGGCATACGTAACACTTAATTCAACAAAGGATAACACTTACTTTATTTGTCCACATGGCATGTACTTGGCATACGTAACACTTAATTCAACAAAGGATAACTCTTACTTTATTTGTCCATATGGCATATACTTGGCATACGTAACACTTAATTCAACAAAATATAATACTTTATTTGTCCACATGGCATGTACTTGGCATACGTAACACTTAATTCAACAAAGGATAATACTTTATTTGTCCGGATAATACTTACTTTATTTGTCCAGATAATACTTTATTTGTCTGGATAATACTTTATTTGTCTGGATAATACTTTATTTGTCCGGATAATACTTCCTTTATTTGTCTGGATAATACTTTATTTGTCCGGATAATACTTACTTTATTTGTCCGGATAACACTTTATTTGTCTGGATAATACTTTATTTGTCCGAATACTTTATTTGTCTGGATAATACTTTATTTGTCCGGATAATACTTACTTTATTTGTCCGGGTAACACTTTATTTGTCTGGATAATACTTTATTTGTCCGGATAATACTTACTTTATTTGTCCGGATAATACTTTATTTGTCTGGATAATACCTTTTGTCCGGATACTTTATTTGTCCGGATAATACTTAATTTGTCTGGATAATACTTACTTTATTTGTCTGGATAATACTTTGTCTGGATAATACTTTATTTGTCCGGATAATACTTTATTTGTCTGGATACTTTATTTGTCCGGATAACACTTACTTTATTTGTCCAGATAATATTTACTTTATTTGTCCGGATAATACTTACTTTATTTGTCCGGAGAATATTTTATTTGTCTGGATAATACTTTGTCTGAATTATACTTAATTTATTTGTCCGGATAATACTTACTTTATTTGTCCGGATAATACTTACTTTATTTGTCTGGGTAATACTTACTTTATTTGTCCGGATAATACTTTATTTGTCCGGATAATACTTTATTTGTCTGGATAATACTTTATTTGTCTGGATAATACTTTGTCTGGATAATACTTACTTTACTTGTCTGGATAATACTTACTTTATTTGTCTGGATAATACTTTATTTCTCCAGATAATACTTTATTTGTCAGGACACTACTTTATTTGTCTGGATAATACTTTATTTAATACTTACTTTATTTGTCCGGATAATACTTTATTTGTCCAGATAATACTTTATTTGTCAGGACACTACTTTATTTGTCTGGATAATACTTTATTTAATACTTACTTTATTTGTCCGGATAATACTTTATTTGTCTGGATAATACTTTATTTGTCCGGATAATACTTACTTTATTTGTCCGGATAATACTTACTTTATTTGTCCGGATAATACTTTATTTGTCTGGATAATACTTTATTTGTCCGGATAATACTTACTTTATTTGTCCAGATAATACTTTATTTGTCCGGATAATACTTACTTTATTTGTCCAGATAATACTTTAGTTTTCCAGATAATACTTTGTCTGGATAATACTTTATTTGTCCGGATAATATTTACTTTATTTGTCCGGATAATACTTTATTTGTCCAGATAATACTTTATTTGTCTGGATAATACTTTATTTGTCTGGATAATACTTTATTTGTCCGGATAATACTTTATTTGTCCGGATAATACTTTATTTGTCTGGATAATACTTTATTTGTCCGGATAATACTTTATTTGTCCAGATAATACTTTATTTGTCCAGATAATACTTTATTTGTCCGGATAATACTTACTTTCCCCGTTCCCTTAACACCCTGCTTATCCCACCTGTGTCTTTCCCTGTTCCCTTAACACCCTGCTTATCCCACCTGTCTTTCCCTGTTCCCTTAACACCCTGCTTATCCCACCTGTGTCCTTCCCTGTTCCCTTAACAACCTGCTTATCCCACCTGTGTCTGTCCCTGTTCCCTTAACACCCTGCTTATCCCACCTGTGTCTTTCCCTTAACACCCTGCTTATCTCACCTGTGTCTTTCCCTTAACACCCTGCTTATCCCATCTGTGTCTTTCCCTTAACACCCTGTTTATCCCACCTGTGTCTTTCCCTTAACACCCTGTTTATCCCATCTGTGTCTATCCCTGTTCCCTTAACACCCTGCTTATCCCACCTGTGTCTTTCCCTGGTCCCTTAACACCCTGCTTATCCCGCCTGTGTCTTTCCCTGTTCCCTTAACACCCTGCTTATCCCACCTGTGTCTTTCCCCGTTCCCTTAACACCCTGCTTATCCCACCTGTGTCTTTCCCTGTTCCCTTAACACCCTGCTTATCCCACCTGTGTCTTTCCCTGTTCCCTTAACACCCTGCTTATCCCATCTGTGTCTTTCCCTGTTCCCTTAACACCCTGCTTATCCCACCTGTGTCTTTCCCTGTTCCCTTAACACCCTGCTTATCCCACCTGTGTCTTTCCCTGTTCCCTTAACAACCTGCTTATCCCACCTGTGTCTTTCCTTGTTTCCTTAACACCCTGCTTATCCCACCTGTGTCTTTCCCTTAACACCCTGCTTATCCCACCTGTGTCTTTCCTTGTTCCCTTAACACCCTGCTTATCCCACCTGTGTCTTTCCCTTAACACCCTGCTTATCCCACCTGTGTCTTTCCTTGTTCCCTTAACACCCTGCTTATCCCACCTGTGTCTTTCCCTGTTCCCTTAACACCCTGCTTATCCCACCTGTGTCTTTCCCTGTTCCCTTAACACCTTGCTTATCCCACCTGTGTCTTTCCCTTAACACCCTGCTTATCCCACCTGTGTCTTTCCCCGTTCCCTTAACACCCTGCTTATCCCACCTGTGTCTTTCCCTTAACACCCTGCTTATCCCACCTGTGTCTTTCCCCGTTCCCTTCCACCAGCCAGGATTTCAGTTTCTATTCTCATCTATTTCTTTCCCACATTGCGTTTTCAATTTCATTTTCTATTAACATCTACGTCTTTCCCACGCTGTGCTTTCAGTGCGCAGAAGACACACGGGTCCCATTAAAGGGACATCACTGATGTGTAAAGCACCAGCTCCAACTTACCTGTCCAAACACAACATGAAGAGAGATGTGGCCGATCACATAGGGTGATACATATACACAGACTGACCTACACTACCAACATGAACTGACGGGTGGTACATATACACAGACCACATTGACTGACCTACACTACCAACATGAACTGATGGGTGGTACACATCATCATCACTACCATGTGCCCTGCTGCATGGCGTTGGCAGTCATGGTCTCCATATAAATCGATCCCTTGTCGCTGCAAGTACATATTCCACCCTCTCTGTCCTCAGTCACCCTACAAGTCCAATATTTTTCTCCTTATGTCTACCCGGTGTTTTCTTTCCCTCCAGCTTTCCTGTTGTGACCAGGTGCTCTCATTTCTCTTTCCTCATAAAATGTCTTATACATGCTGCTTGTCTTTTTCTAATCATTGTTAATGATCTTGTGTCTACCTCCTTCAAGACTTTGTTTTCTTTGCTATCCAGGGAACTCTCAACACCCTTCTTAGAAACCACATTTCAGTACTTCAATTCTGTTCTGACTTTGCTTGTTGACTGTCCATGCCTCACTACCATACAACAGTATCCGTTCTATATAACACTCAAGAACTCTCTACCTGATGTTAACTGATAGATATTTGTTGGTAAGAACGCTTTTCATCTTACTGAATGCTGTTTAGGCTGGGCTGATTCTGCTGGCTATTTCTGATGTGCATCTGCCGTCTGACGAGATTACCGTTCCCAGATATTTTAAACTCATCAACCTGTCTCAAAGTTGTGTCATTTGCTGTTATTTTGCATGAGGGGATTTCTTGTTTTTTACTGATTAACATGATTTTAGTCTTCTTGCTATGTAGTTCCAGCCCTTATTTTTTTCCTTCCAATTTCTATTATGTTCACAAGGTTTTGTAGGTTTTTTCATTTTCTACAATAAGCACGGTGTCATCTGTGTCATCGAGCCTTTATCCCAGGGCACTCATCTAGATTTCGCATGATGGTTTCGCTGTAAAGTGAAAACAAATCTGGTGACAGAACACAAACTTGCCTGACTCCTCTTCTGATATCTTGGAAAGAGCTTATACTGTTTTCTATTGTAATTGCTGCTGTTTGTTCCCAATACATATTTCTGATTATTCTCAGATCTTTTCCATCAATATTGAGCCTTTCTAGTTGCTTCATCAATTCTTCATGTCTTACCCGATCGAAAGCCTTGGTATAATCAACAAAGCATATATATAAATCCTTATTAAACTCGACTGACCTCTCTATGACAATTCTTAGGATGTATATATGGCATTAATATTTCCTTTCCCTTCCACAAACTTTAAAAAAAATTTTTTTTATTCTGTTCCTCTTGTCCTCATCATGATTATTCTTATTAGGATTTTTGTTACATGGCTCATCAAGCTGATTGTACCATGGAGTTCCCATTCTATAGCCCCTGCTTTCTTTGGAAGTACAATGACAATTGATTTTGACATATCTTTGGGGATTTCTCCAGTGTGATAAATTTCATTTAGAAGGTCTGTTATTTTTGCAATATCGAATTCTTCTAGGGTCTCAATCATTTCTGTAGTAATATTGTCTGGTCCTAGGTCCTGTTTCCAGCAAACAAGACACTACACTACAATAACAAATTATGAGAAATATGTACAGAACGTCCTCTTTCCAGTAAACAAGACACTACAATAACAAATTATGACAAATATGTACAGAACGTGATGTTTCCAGTAAACACTACACTACACTACAACAACAAATTATGACAAATATGCACAGAACGTGATGTTTCCAGTAAACACTACACTACAATAACAAATTATGACAAATATGTACAGAACGTCCTGTTTCCAGTAAACACTACACTACACTACCATAACAAATTATGACAAATATGTACAGAACGTCCTGTTTCCAGTAAACACTACACTACACTACAATAACAAATTATGACAAATATGTACAGAACGTGATGTTTCCAGTAAACACTACACTACAATAACAAATTATGACAAATATGTACAGAACATGATGTTTCCAGTAAACACTACACTACAATAACAAATTATGACACAAATATGCACAGAACGTCCTGTTTCCAGTAAACACTACACTACACTACAATAACAAATTATGACAAATATGTACAGAACGTCCTGTTTCCAGTAAACACTACACTACAATAACAAATTATGACAAATATGTACAGAACGTCCTGTTTCCAGTAAACACTACACTACAATAACAAATTATGACAAATATGTACAGAACGTCCTGTTTCCAGTAAACACTACACTACAATAACAAATTATGACAAATATGTACAGAATGTGATGTTTCCAGTAAACACTACATTACAATAACAAATTATGACAAATATGTACAGAATGTCCTGTTTCCAGTAAACACTACACTACACTACAATAACAAATTATGACAAATATGTAGAGAACGTCCTGTTTCCAGTAAACACTACACTACAATAACAAATTATGACAAATATGCAAAGAACATGATGTTTCCAGTAAACACTACACTACAATAACAAATTATGACAAATATGTACAGAACGTGATGATTCCAGTAAACACTACACTACAATAACAAATTATGACAAATATGTACAGAACGTCCTGTTTCCAGTAAACAAGACAATACACTACAATAACAAATTATGACAAATATGTACAGAACGTCCTGTTTCCAGTAAACACTACACTACAATAACAAATCATGACAAATATGCACAGAACGTGATGTTTCCAGTAAACACTACACTACACTACAATAACAAATTATGACAAATATGTACAGAACGTCCTGTTTCCAGTAAACACTACACTACGATAACAAATTATGACAAATGCACAGAACATGATGTTTCCAGTAAACACTACACTACACTACAATAACAAATTATGACAAATATGCACAGAACGTGATGTTTCCAGTAAACACTACACTACAATAACAAATTATGACAAATATGTACAGAACGTGATGTTTCCAGTAAACACTACAATACAATAACAAATTATGACAAATATGTACAGAACGTGATGTTTCCAGAAAACACTACACTACAATAGCAAATTATGACAATTATGTACAGAACGTCCTGTTTCCAGTAAACACTACACTACAAATACAATAACAAATTATGACAAATATGTACAGAACGTCCTGTTTCCAGTAAACACTACACTACAATAACAAATTATGACAAATATGTACAGAACGTCCTGTTTCCAGTAAACACTACACTACAATAACAAATTATGACAAATATGTACAGAACATGATGTTTCCAGTAAACGCTACACTACACTACAATAACAAATTATGACAAATATGTACAGAACGTCATGTTTCCAGTAAACACTACACTACAATAACAAATTATGACAAATATGCACAGAACGACCTGTTTCCAGTAAACAGTACACTACACTACAACAACAAATTATGATAAATATGTACAGAACGTCCTGTTTCCAGTAAACACTACAATACAATAACAAATTATGACAAACTTGTACAGAACGTGATGTTTCCAGTAAACACTACACTACACTACAATAACAAATTATGACATATGCAGAACGTCCTGTTTCCAGTAAACACTACACTACAATAACAAATTATGACAAATATGTACAGAACGTGATGTTTCCAGTAAACACTACACTACACTACAATAACAAATTATGACATATGCACATAACGTCCTGTTTCCAGTAAACACTACACTGCAATAACAAACTTTGACAAATATGTACAGAACGTCCTGTTTCCAGTAAACACTACACTACAATAACAAATTATGACAAATATGTACTGAACGTCCTGTTTCCACTAAACACTACACTACACTACAATAACAAATTATGACAAATATGTACAGAACGACCTGTTTCCAGTAAACACTACACTACAATAACAAATTATGACAAATATGTACAGAACGTCCTGTTTCCTGTAAACACTACTCTACAATAACAAATTATAACAAATATGCACAAAACGTCCTGTTTCCAGTAAACACTACACTACAATAACAAATTATGACAAATATGTACAGAACGACCTGTTTCCAGTAAACACTACACTACAATAACAAATTATGACAAATATGTACAGAACGTCATGTTTCCAGTAAACACTACACTACAATAACAAATTATGACAAATATGCACAGAACTTGATGTTTCCAGTAAACGCTACACTACAATAACAAATTATGACAAATATGTACAGAACGTGATGTTTCCAGGAAACACTACACTACAAATTGTACAATAACAAATTATGACAAATATGTACAGAACGTCCTGTTTCGTAACATACACTACAAAACAAATTAGGACAAATATACAGAAGTGATATTTCAGTAAACACTACACTACAATAACAAATTAGACAAATATGTACAGAACGTGATGTTTCCAGTAAACACTACACTACAATAACAAATTATGACAAATATGTACAGAACGTCTGTTTCCAGTAAACACTACACTACAATAACAAATTATGACAAATATGTACTGAACGACATGTTTCCAGTAAAGACTACACTACAATAACAAATTATGACAAATATGCAAAGAACGTCCATGTTTCCAGTAAACACTACACTACAATAACAAATTATGACAAATATGCACAGAACTTGATGTTCCAGTAAACACTACACTACAATAACAAATTATGACAAATATGTACAGAACGTCTGTTTCCAGTAAACCTACTAACTACAAATTGCTACCACAATAACAAATTATGACAAATATGTACAGAACGTCCTGTTTTCCAGTAAACACTACACTACAATAACAAATTATGACAAATATGTACAGAACGTCTGTATTCCAGTAAACACTACACTACACTACAATAACAAATTATGACAAATATGTACAGAACGTTGTTTCCAGTAAACACACTACACTACAATAACAAATTATGACAAATATGTACAGAACGTCCTGTTTCCAGTAAACACTACACTACAATAACAAATTATGACAAATATGTACGAACTCCTGTTTCCAGTAAACACTACACTACATAACAAATTATGACAAATATGTACAGAACGTCCTGTTTCCAGAAACACTACACATACAATAACAAATTATGACATATATACTACAATACTGACTCTGTTTCCAGTAAACACTACACTACACTACTACAATTATACAAATATGACAAATCTGTCAGAACGTCCTTTTCCAGTAACAACTACACTACCTACATAACAAATTATGACAAATATGACAGAACGTCCTGTTTCCAGTAAACACTACACTACAAATAACAAATTATGACAAATATGTACAGAACGTCCTGTTTCCAGTAAACACTACACTACAATAACAAATTATGACAATATGTACAGAACGTCCGATGTTTCCAGTAAACACATACACTACAATAACAAATTATGACAAATATGTACAGAACGTCCTGTTTCCAGTAAACACTACACTACAATAACAAATTATGACAAATATGTACAGAACGTCCTGTTTCCAGTAAACACTACACTACACTACAAAACAAATTATGACAAATATGTACAGAACGTCCTGTTTCCAGTAAAACACTACACTACAATAACAAATTATGACAAATATGTACAGAACGTCCTGTTTCCAGTAAACACTACACTACAATAACAAATTATGACAAATATGTACAGAACGTCCTGTTTCCAGTAAACACTACACTACACTACAATAACAAATTATGACAAATATGCAACAGAACATGATGTTTCCAGTAAACCTACACTACAATAACAAATTATGACAAATATGCACAGAACGTCCTGTTTCCAGTAAACACTACACTACACTACAATAACAAATAACAAATTATGACAAATATGTACAGAACGTCCTGTTTCCAGTAAACACTACACTACAATAACAAATTATGACAAATATGTACAGAACGTCTGTTTCCAGTAAACACTACACTACAATAACAAATTATGACAAATATGTACAGAACGTCCTGTTTCCAGTAAACACTACACTACAATAACAAATTATGACAAATATGTACAGAACGTCCTGTTTCCAGTAAACCACTACACTACAATAACAAATTATGACAAATATGTACAGAACGTCCTTTCCAGTAAACACTACACTACAATAACAAATTATGACAAATATGACAGAACGTCCCGTTTCCAGTAAACACTACATCTACAATAACAAATTATGACAAATATGTACAGAACGTCCTGTTTCCAGTAAACACTACACTACACAATAACAATTATGACAAATATGTACAGAACGTCCCTGTTTCCAGTAAACATTACACTACAATAACAAATTATGACAAATATGTACAGAACGTGATGTTTCCAGTAAACACTACACTACATAACAAATTATGACAAATATGTACAGAACGTCCTGTTTCCAGTAAACACTACACTACACTACAATAACAAATTATGACAAATATGTACAGAACGTCTGTTTCCAATAAACACTACACTACAAAACAATTATGACAAATATGTAAGAACGTCCTGTTCCAATAAACACTACACTACAATAACAAATTATGACAAATATGTACAGAACGTCCTGTTTCCAGTAAACACTACACTACACTACAATAACAAATTATGACAAATATGCAAAGAACATGATGTTTCAGTAAACGCTACATTACAATAACAAATTATGACAAATATGCACAGAACGTCCTGTTTCAGTAAACACTACCTACACTACAATAACAAATTATGACAAATATGTACAGACGTGATGTTCCAATAACACTACCTACAATACAATTATGACAAATATGTACAGAACGTCCTGTTTCCATAAACACATACAATAACAAATTATACAAATATGTACAGAAGTCCTTTTCCATAAACACTACATACAATAACAAATTATGACAAATATGTACGAACTCTGTTTCATAAACATACATACAATAACAAATTATGACAATATGACAGAACGTCCTGTTTCCAGTAACCTACATACAATAACAAATTATACAAATATGACAAAGTCCTGTTTCAGTAAAACTACACTACAATAACAAATTATGACAATATGTACAGAACGTAGTTTCATAAACATACATTACAATAACAAATAATACAAATATGTACAGAACGTGTGTTTCAGTAAACCTACACTACAATAACAAATTATGACAAATATGAAGAACGTGTTTCATAAACACTACACTACAATAACAAATTATGACAATATTACAGAACGTCTTTTCCAGTAAACACTACACTACAATAACAAATTATGACAATATGACAGAACGTTGTTTCCATAAACACTACACTACAATAACAAATTATGACAAATATGACAGAACGTCCTGTTTCCAGTAAACACTACACTACAATAACAAATTATGACAAATATGTACAAACGTCCTGTTTCCAGTAAAACACTACACTACAATAACAATTATGACAAATATGTACGAACGTCCTGTTTCCAGTAAACAACACTACACTACAATAACAAATTATGACAAATACTACAGAACGTCCTGTTTCCAGTAAACACTACACTACAATAACAAATTATGACAAATATGTACGAAAAGTGTGTTTCCAGTAAACACTACACTACAATAACAAATTATGACAATATACAGAACGTCCTGTTTCCAGTAAACACTACACTACAATAACAAATTATGACAAATTGGACAGAACGTGATGTTTCCAGTAAAACACTACACTACAATAACAAATTATGACATATGTACAGAACGTCCTGTTTCCAGTAAACTACACTACACTACAATAACAAATTATGACAAATATGTACAGAACGTCCTGTTTCCAGTAAACACTACAAATACAATAACAAATTATGACAAATATGTACTGAACGTCCTGTTTCCAGTAAATACACTACACTACAATAACAAATTATGACAAATATGTACAGAACGTCTGTTTCCAGTAAACACTACACTACAATAACAAATTATGACAAATATGTACAGAACGTCCTGTTTCCTGTAAACATACACTACAATAACAAATTATGACAAATATGACAGAACGTCCTGTTTCCAGTAAACACTACACTACAATAACAAATTATGACAAATATGTACAGAACGTACCTGTTTCCAGTAAACACTACACTACAATAACAAATTATGACAAATATGTACAGAACGTCCTGTTTCCATAAAACTACACTACACTACAATAACAAATTATGACAAATATGTACAGAACGTCCTGTTTCCAGTAAACACTACACTACACTACAATAACAAATTATGACAAATATGTACAGAACGTCCTGTTTCCAGTAAACACTACACTACAATAACAAATTATGACAAATATGACAAGAAGTCCTGTTTCCAGTAAACCTACACTACAATAACAAATTATGACAAATATGTACAGAACGTCCTGTTTCCAGTAAACACTTACACTACAATAACAAATTATGACAAATATGTACAGAACGTGATGTTTCCAGTAAACACTACACTACAATAACAAATTATGACAAATATGTACAGAACGTCCTGTTTCCAGTAAACACTACACTACACTACAATAACAAATTATGACAAATATGTACAGAACGTCCTGTTTCGAATAAACACTACACTACAATAACAAATTATGACAAATATGTACAGAACGTCCTGTTTCCAGTAAACACTACACTACAATAACAAATTATGACAAATATGTACAGAACGTGATGTTTCCATTAAACACTACACTACAATAACAAATTATGACAAATATGTACAGAACGTCCTGTTTCCACTAAACACTACACTACAATAACAAATTATGACACAAATATGTACAGAACGTCCTGTTTCCAGTAAACACTACACTACAATAACAAATTATGACACAAATATGTACAGAACGTCCTGTTTCCAGTAAACACTACACTACAATAACAAATTATGACAAATATGTACAGAACGTGATGTTTCCAGTAAACACTACACTACAATAACAAATTATGACAAATATGTACAGAACGTGATGTTTCCAGTAAACACTACACTACACTACAATAACAAATTATGACAAATATGTACAGAACGTCCTGTTTCGAATAAACACTACACTACAATAACAAATTATGACAAATATGTACAGAACGTCCTGTTTCCAGTAAACACTACACTACAATAACAAATTATGACAAATATGTACAGAACGTGATGTTTCCATTAAACACTACACTACAATAACAAATTATGACAAATATGTACAGAACGTCCTGTTTCCACTAAACACTACACTACAATAACAAATTATGACACAAATATGTACAGAACGTCCTGTTTCCAGTAAACACTACACTACAATAACAAATTATGACACAAATATGTACAGAACGTCCTGTTTCCAGTAAACACTACACTACAATAACAAATTATGACAAATATGTACAGAACGTGATGTTTCCAGTAAACACTACACTACAATAACAAATTATGACAAATATGTACTGAACGTCCTGTTTCCAGCAAACACTACACTACAATAACAAATTATGACACAAATATGTACAGAACGTCCTGTTTCCAGGAAACAAGACACAACAGCAGCAAATTAATACTTAAGTATGCACAAAAATTATCACGTCCTCTCAAACAGCAGAGGAACAGGCAATCTTGAATAAAATGCATTATCAATTTCCACAATCCGCATTGCCCAACAGAACTGTGTTGCCGTAGTCTGGCACTACACTGGCTCCACAGTGAGGGTCCCCAAGGTCTACAAATGAAAGTCTCAACAATCAAATATGCAATCATATCATACCCAACACTACACAATAAATTTTTAGCAAACAAATGTGCAAGTATATTACACTGTAATCAGCTCTAAACAGATAATTTCATCAAATATGCAATTACATAACAGTACCATCATCTCTACATATAAAGTTTTCACAAAATTATGAAGTTCTACGAAGAAAGTTTCCAGTAAACGCTTGACAAATATCTTGGTTCTGTAAAAACTGATGATGGAACCTGCTCCAAAGAGATCAAAATAAGAATTGGAATGGCATTCGCCATGGTGTAGTGGTTAACACAATGGACTACTGACTGGAAGGTTGTGGGTTCGAATCCCCATCAGAACCTTAAAAAAAAAAACTCATTGTGGGATTTTTCAGCTCTAACCAGCTCCTACCCAGAGTTGGGCGTGCTATGGGCTCATTGGGAAGACTGTAACCACACTGTCGAGTCTCATCCACTTCACGGATGCGTCATTGAGGGGGTTGCTCAAATCTTCTGACCAGCACCGCAGGTGTCTGTATCTCTTGGGCCTGGTTGACGCCAGGACATATCATGATAGTAAGTGTACAGTACAGCCCTGTCATGCAGTCTCAATCCTAGAAGGAACACCATAGCATCATGATCATCATCCGCATCGACATCATCATCATCGAATAATAAAAATTGTTTCAGCTTCTGTGACCATTAAAGTGACACAGAAAATGGTATAAAAAAAAAAAGTAAGCACAAAGGTAACTTCCCTGAGTGCAATGATCCTGAAAAAAAAAAGTAAAAAAAAAAAAAAAGAAAAAAAAAAGAACAGGAAGGGAAAAGCAAAAAATTGTCAAATTCAACATCATCTAGGAAGATCGAGGAATACCATCATCATCATCAAGTGCCTTGCCACATGGTTTCGGCAATCATGGCCCTCCGTATGTTTCTATCCCTTTTTGCCCTTTCGGTCTTCAGCCACTCTGCAAGACCGTCCAATATTTTTTCCCTGGGTCTGCCTGGTGCTCTCTTTCCCTTCAGCTTTCCTGTTGTGACCAGCTGCTCCAATTCCCCTTTCCTCATAACATGGTCTATAATGTTGCCTGTCTTTTCCTATCTTCCTTAGGAATAATCTTTTTGTGTCTGCCTCCATCAAGACTGCCTCATTTGTTTTATTTGTTATCCATGGAACTCTCAACATTCTTCTCAGTAGCTACTCCAAACAGTGGGCATCAGGCAGAAAGTCTGCAGATTTGACCTACTTTTTTGTGTTTTTCAACTCGTCATATTTTGCGATGTGTGAAAGAAAAATCTGCTGCAATAAAAAGATTGGTGTTTTGTTGTTTGAATTATGTACTTGTTTAGACTAATACTTATCTTAGTATATGTTTTATTACATATTTATTCGCCCTACCCTGGCCAGTTCAGCTGGCGGTCTTGACGTAACGCCGATTGTCTTCTGTTTACACTACCCTAAATTAATTCTCTGTCGCATCATGTGAGCGGCTAGATCTAAAAATATCGCCCAATGAAATGAAAGAAGACATCCAGAGCCTCATTTTCATGCCCGTTTCATCATGCTCCATGTGGTGAAAGTGTAAAAATTCAAGCAGTGAAATGTTCAAAGTGGATTTTCTGCTACAAAGACCTGATTGCCCAAGCTCATAATACATCAGTTTGTACATCAGACTTCCATCTACAATATCTGTACAAAAGTTTGTTTCATAATCATCTCCACGCGAAGCAGCAAGCGATAAAAGAGACAAAGTGTACCGCTCTTCACGAAAACTGTTAGCCGCCATGGCTGATTTTGTAGAAAGATTGTATATTGGACAGGTGTTGGAGGTGAAGGAGAATGGCAGCTGCGCATCAGTCCAGTACCTGAACAGGTCAGGGGTCACATGGACCGTTTCTGCTGGCCTTCACGGGAGGATATTTTTGAAAACACACATGCTTAAGATGTTTTCCACTGTACTTCGTCTTCCAATTACTAATACTATTGATGGTCAAATCTGGCAAGTAGATGATGTGGAGGAAATCACCGCTGCATACACAAAAGTGTCATCCGTCTGCTGCGAGTAAGCAAACAGCCATAAAGCAAGCGGTATGGCTGACATATGTGCAACCATCCATGTTATTACAAATGCACCAAGTATCACTTGTTGATTCCTGGGATTCTGACCTGTCAATTGCAAGTGACAGATCTCAGCTAGTTACAGTATATCACACTTCAGTCAGTTAAGACTCAGACTGTTTATCTTTTCAGAGCATAGTGGCCAGAACTGTTGTCTAGCCTGTTCGCATTCATTCTGTTTCAGTGAACTCCCAAGTACAGAACAAAAATGTTACTTAGTTGAAGCTACAGCAAGTCCACCTGAGACTGTGGTTTATCCATCTAAAGTGCAGTGGCTACAACAGCATCACCTTGCCATGTTGTGATGAATCCTGTGTGCTGTTAATGGAAATTTTGGGGCTTTTTAGTCCATACACATTCATTACATGGATGAACTCTGGACAGGAACAATGACAGCCATACTATTTGTGATATTGGTCATCTGCTGCTTTAGATATTGACTGGCACTTGAAGTCAAAACACTATCCAGATGGGTGACCGAGTTTTGCGATTTGTGAGTATTAAAAAAATCATTAATCAATGTCAAATAAATGTATATTGTCTCATGTTTAGTTTTGAAAGTGTACTGGTTGAGTGTGTCTTTTTTTGCCGATTCCAGTGATACCCAAACCATTTTTCTAGGTCAATAGAAAGCAAAGTTATGAAAATGTGTCTCCAGCATGCTTTTGTATTATACTTTGTATCAGTTGGGCACTGGCAAAAACCCTGATATTTTTGGTTTTTGACAGCAAATTATATCACTTTCCCTTCGTAAGAACTAACTGAAAAAAATCAAACATCATCTATGCATCAGGAATGTCAAGAAAAATACAAAACCGATCAGGAAAAACACATCAGTTTTGTTGTATACATGTAGTCTGCTGAAAATGACAATTTTGTTAATTTGCGTTTTGGTGCAGAAATGCACATGAACATTAAATCTTTAAAAATTCGTAACTTTTCCCCTAATTAAGATACAGAAATAATGTTGGTATCATTAGAATCACAATGAAAAGATGTGTTTAGTTATAATTTCAAAAATCTACAGGGAAACCACAAAATCTGTTTGGAGTAGCTGTTCGTAGAAACCACATCTCGGCTGCCTCAATCTTGTTCTGGCTTTGCTTGTTGACTGTCCACACCTCACAACCGTATAACACTATCGGTTCAACATAACATTCAAGAACTCTCTTCTTGATGTTAATTAATAGACATATGTCGACTTTTCATCTTCTTGAATACTGTTTTGCCTTGGCCAATTCTCATGTTTTTTACTGCTTACCATGACTTCAGTCTTCTTGCTATTTAGCTCCAACCCCTTATTTTTGCTTTCTATTTATTATATTCACAAGGTTTTGTAGGTCCCTTTCATGTTCTCCAATGAGCATGGCATCATCTGCATAGCGAATGTTATTTTTCCTCCAACTTTTAATTGAGGGCATTCTTCTAGGTGTAGCCGTGTGGTGTGCACAGCCACACAGGTTTCTCATGATGGTTTCGCTGTAAAGTGTTTGAACTTTACAGTAAAATTCTTATAAAAGCACCAAAATTTCTTAAAGTTTCCAATCTGTTGGCCATTGATAAGTATTCCACATTTTACAACAAAGATGGTGCATTGCTTTTACACCTTTTCCAGCATGTTTTAACAATTCTCCTGGAATGTTATCAATTCCTGGTAATTTTCTTGCTTTTAAGTGCTTGGTGGCAGCTTTAGTGGTGTCCCTGGATTGCTTCTAAACAATCTGATGTCGCTCACTGCCCAGCCCTCCCTGATCTAGACCGATTTATCTTTAAAATCGATGGACATGTAGAAATCAGGGGAACGACGACGTCGCCCAGACCTGTGTTCTCGCGGCGTTGCTGCAAGTGTTGGCGCAGGCCCAGGGCTGGGGTCCTGAAGTGGTGCAGGAGGAAGTGGAGAAGGTAGCTCCACCTGTGGCATGACCTCAGGTTCCACCGTGGGTGGTGGAGTCACACTTGCCTCAACAGTGGTGAAGCAAGTGGAGGCTGACACTGGCGGACCGCCCTGCACAGAGGACCCCGTGCAGCCGGCACATGTTCGTGCTGAACATGTGGGGTGCGATGGGGCCGCTCTTTACGGCGCAGGGGGACCTCCACCTCCTGGGACACCTCAGCACGTGGCTGACTTGGGACAGCTCGTGCCTCCTGTCCCTCTCTATTTACTTTTCTCTTTTTTGGAGGGTTGGGGGTTGAAATATGATGCGGACGAAAGGTCTCAGAGGAGGCCGCAGGTTGGGCAGTAGAGTCAGACAGGTGGAGGCGCTTAGGTGGTCGCGCGACAGGAGAAGGAAGAGTCGGAGCAGAAGGGCCAGCAACAGGACGGACAGCAGGAGTGTCAGAAGATGGAGCAGGAAGGACAGAGGGTTCAGGAGAGAACGAAGAAGAGGACAGAGAGAACACATCAACACAGCGCTTTCTTGACGTCTTCGGTCTGCAGACAGGCGCAGCTTCTGCCCCCAGCACGCGGCCAGCGTCCCGGCAACATCTGCATGGAATTGGTAAATAGCATCTAAGTTGCCTACGTTTTTTTTTATCTCATCAGACTGAATGGTACAGGACACAGAATAGGTCTTATGGCTAGTCTCCTCAATGGTAAAAGTATGTTTTACACTACCTGTGCTAGATTTTTGTTTGACTGTCAATAGCACTCAGGACCCAATCGTCGTCTGGATTGCCTGTAACAATGCCCCTGACCCATTTCATTAACCTATTGATACCTTCCACTCTGTTCCTGAAACACGCACTCTCGCCGTTTTCACCCTCGTCCCATCTGTTCATCCATGCCCGTCCAGTGTGCAGGTGTTCGTACCCCCCTGTCCCTGCAACATTCAAGTGAGACAAGCTCAGCATAGAAAGAATGGAACTGCAAAAATGCACATCACAGTAATGTTTTACAAATGAATGTGCAGGATGAATGCACTTCAAGTAATATGTAAAATGTGCACTTATTTTACTTGTCTTTCTCTCCCCTCCACCCAACATTATTCACTGAATAATTATACATCATTCTTGTACATCTCTGTTCTCCACCCAACATTATTCACTGAATAATTATACATCATTCTTGTACATCTCTGTTCTCCACCCAACATTATTCACTGAATAATTATACATCATTCTTGTACATCTCTGTTCTCCACCCAACATTATTCACTGAATAATTATACATCATTCTTGTACACTTCTGTTCTCCACCCAACATTATTCACTGAATAATTATACATCATTCTTGTACACCTCTGTTCTCCACCCAACATTATTCACTGAATAATTATACATCATTCTTGTACACCTCTGTTCTCACACCAACATTATTCACTGAATAATTATACATCATTCTTGTACACTTCTGTTCTCCACCCAACATTATTCACTGAATAATTATACATCACTCTTGTACACCTCTGTTCTCCACCCAACATTATTTTGAATAATTATACATCATTCTTGTACACCTCTGTTCTCCACCCAACATTATTTTGAATAATTATACATCATTCTTGTACACTTCTGTTCTCCAAACTCATTTGGACTCACTGCATATGACATATATACGAGACACAGAGCGTAATACATACACAAGTATTTGTATTGGACTCACTGCACATAACACACAAGACACAGAGTGTAATACATACACAAGTATTTGTATTGGACTCACTGCACATAACACACAAGACACAGAGTGTAATACATACACAAGTATTTGTATTGGACTCACTGCACATAACACACAAGACACAGAGTGTAATACATACACAAGTATTTGTATTGGACTCACTGCATATGACACACTTATAAGACACAGAGTGTAATACATACACAAGTATTTGTATTGGACTCACTGCATATGACACACTTATAAGACACAGAGCGTAATACATACACAAGTATTTGTATTGGACTCACTGCACATAACACACAAGACACAGAGCGTAATACATACACAAGTATCTGTATATCACACACACACACACACACACACACACACACACACACATACACACACACACACACACACGATACACTGCATATGACATATTTTATACGAGACACAGAGTGGAATAAACACACAAGTATTTGTATTGGACTCACAGCATACGACACACTTACAAGACACAGAGTGTAATACATACACAAGTATTTGTATCGGATCACAGCATACGACACACTTACATAAGTTACAAGACACAGAGTGTAATACATACACAAGTATTTGTACTGGACTCACAGCATATGACACACTTACAAGACACAGTGTACACTGTAACACATACACAAGTATTTGTATCGGCTCACAGCATACGACACACTTACAAGACACAGAATGTAATACATACACAAGTATTTGTATTGACTCACTGCATATGACGCACTTACAAGACACAGAGTGTAATACATACACAAGTATTTGTATCGGCTCACAGCATACGACACACTTACAAGACACAGAGTGTAATACATACACAAGTATTTGTATCGACTCACAGCATACGACACACTTACAAGACATAGACTGTAATACATACACAAGTATTTGTATTGGACTCACAGCATACGACACACTTACAAGACACAGAGTGTAATACATACACAAGTATTTGTATTGGACTCACAGCATACGACACACTTGCATAACCCTACACAGAAACGTTATTATAACTGTAGTTCAGACTACGGAAGTGACCACATTTTTATTAACATCTACGGAACTAACAAAGATAATCCCATATTTTATACCACATTAATTTAAAAGAATATCTATCAAGCATAAAGTATCTTGTATGTTCATAGTGCTGGTTGTTTATCAAGGACTCACTACCTCTAGAAATGTATCTTGTATGTTCATAGTGCTGGTTGTTCAACAAGGACTCACTACCTCTAGAAATGTATCTTGTATGTTCATAGTGCTGGTTGTTCAACAAGGACTCACTACCTCTAGAAATGTATCTTGTATGTTCATAGTGCTGGTTGTTCAACAAGGACTCACTACCTCTAGAAATGTATCTTGTATGTTCATAGTGCTGGTTGTTCAACAAGGACTCACTACCTCTAGAAATGTATCTTGTATGTTCATAGTGCTGGTTGTTTATCAAGGACTCACTACCTCTAGAAATGTATCTTGTATGTTCATAGTGCTGGTTGTTTATCAAGGACTCACTACCTCTAGAAATGTATCTTGTATGTTCATAGTGCTGGTTGTTCAACAAGGACTCACTACCTCTAGAAATGTATCTTGTATGTTCATAGTGCTGGTTGTTCAACAAGGACTCACTACCTCTAGAAATGTATCTTGTATGTTCACAGTGCTGGTTGTTTATCAAGGACTCACTACCTCTAGAAATGTATCTTGTATGTTCATAGTGCTGGTTGTTTATCAAGGACTCACTACCTCTAGAAATGTATCTTGTATGTTCACAGTGCTGGTTGTTCAACAAGGACTCACTACCTCTAGAAATGTATCTTGTATGTTCACAGTGCTGGTTGTTTATCAAGGACTCACTACCTCTAGAAATGTATCTTGTATGTTCATAGTGCTGGTTGTTCAACAAGGACTCACTACCTCTAGAAATGTATCTTGTATGTTCACAGTGCTGGTTGTTTATCAAGGACTCACTACCTCTAGAAATGTATCTTGTATGTTCATAGTGCTGGTTGTTTATCAAGGACTCACTACCTCTAGAAATGTATCTTGTAGCCTTTGTCAAGGGAGAACGCACGGTCACAAACAGATAACAAACACCAAACAATGGATAATAAAAACGGGACTAAAAACTTCCCTGCTGCCTCGTCCAGTGGGTAAGAAGGGGACCAAATACCTAGAATACTAGGTAAAGTTGAAGTGTTATGTTTATATACTAGGTAAAGTAAGTTTATATACTAGGTTAGTAGGTAAAGTTGAAGTTTTAAGTTAATGCTTCAGACAAGCACATGCCTTACTTATCTCTGTGATTGAAGTTCTACAAAGAAAGGACCCTGAGACTGGCTTAAAATAACTATTATTACCTTTTGCAAATGATTCAGGAACAAGTGAGTATTAATCCATAAAAAAAAAAGGGGGGGGGGGTGGAGGCAGATGTGATATGTAGCAGACGATAGTACTGTTACCGCTTATCGTAAATCTCACGGGAACTGATACGTAGCGGAGCATGCGCATAACAGTGTAAAACAAAAACAGTTGACCTGTACGGAAGGGTCGCACGTCGTGGATTAAATAAGACTGCCGATCTATCATCGACCACAAGCTCGGATCACGTTAGAATAATTATTTTTGATTTTAATGTAAAAGAGATTGTTAGAATGACTTGACCTACACCACTGCTGCTCACACAGCAACAGTAGCAAGACAGCAACAGCCTAACTCTGACCTCGTTCGTTGACATGTCGCAGTTATCTTTCGTGTTGTCAGTAGATCTCAATATGCTTTGGTAAATATGACCCTCTACATGTAGACTTATGTCCTTGTGGTCATTAACCTGATTAAGCAATCATCAGTTTGCAGTAGACTCCACAACCATCCTTCGTATAACTAGTTTCGGTCAAGACTGACTCACGTGCACGATGCAGGGGTGAACTCCCGTAAGGTCGGGACTTTCACTACCGGTACGTAGTTTCGGTCAAGACTGTCTCACATGCAGGGTGAAGTCGGACACGCACATTAAACGGAGAACGTAAGCTGGTCCGCACATCGAAGACTCTTGTGAGAATAATTTTCGGTTTCTTCTGAGAAGTTGCTTTGAATTACTGCCTTCAACAACAACTCGGACGAAACTCCATTGTGTTTAGTTGGTTGCATTGTCACCATTTTTAGTGTTTTCGCGCGCGCGTGAAACGATTGATACGGGAAGTTACTCTGACCAAAGAGTCTTTGCTCTGACCGAAAGAAAAGCGAAAGTAGGTTACGCACAGTCTTCCTCTTCTTCAATGTTGAGGGTCCACAATCAAACTTTATTCTGGCACCTATAACTGGGGGATTTGCAGCAGATAAATCTGGGTAGTGGACATGACTATAGAGTTCAGTTTTAATCGTGATGATGGTGGGGTGGGTGGTGGGGGATGAGTGGTGGGGTGAGGAGGGGGAAGGGGGGTGAAGAGGGCAAGAAGGTGGGGTGGTGGGTGAAGAGTGCAGCAGGGGTGGGTGGGGAGGGGCTCTGAGGGGAAGTGGCGGGGAGGGAAGGGGGGGTCGGTCTATCATGATGTATGGAGACTGCGTGACAAGGCTGTACACTGCGCTTACTATCATGATGTATGGAGACTGCGTGACAAGGCTGTACACTGCGCTTACTATCATGATGTATGGAGACTGCGTGACAAGGCTGTACACTGCTCTATCATGATGTATGGAGACTGTGTGACAACGCTGTACACTGCGCTTACTATCATGATGTATGGAGACTGCGTGACAAGGCTGTACACTGCTCTATCATGATGTATGGAGACTGCGTGACAAGGCTGTACACTGCGCTTACTATCATGATGTATGGAGACTGTGTGACAAGGCTGTACACTGCGCTTACTATCATGATGTATGGAGACTGCGTGACAAGGCTGTACACTGCTCTATCATGATGTATGGAGACTGTGTGACAAGGCTGTACACTGCTCTATCATGATGTATGGAGACTGTGTGACAAGGCTGTACACTGCGCTTACTATCATGATGTATGGAGACTGTGTGACAAGGTTGTACACTGCTCTTACTATCATGATGTATGGAGACTGTGTGACAAGGCTGTACACTGCGCTTACTATCATGATGTATGGAGACTGTGTGACAAGGCTGTACACTGCGCTTACTATCATGATGTATGGAGACTGTGTGACAAGGCTGTACACTGCTCTATCATGATGTATGGAGACTGTGTGACAAGGCTGTACACTGCTCTATCATGATGTATGGAGACTGTGTGACAAGGTTGTACACTGCTCGATCATGATGTATGGAGACTGTGTGACAAGGCTGTACACTGCTCTTACTATCATGATGTATGGAGACTGTGTGACAAGGCTGTACACTGCGCTTACTATCATGATGTATGGAGACTGCGTGACAAGGCTGTACACTGCTCTTACTATCATGATGTATGGAGACTGCGTGACAAGGCTGTACACTGCGCTTACTATCATGATGTATGGAGACTGCGTGACAAGGCTGTACACTGCTCTATCATGATGTATGGAGACTGTGTGACAACGCTGTACACTGCGCTTACTATCATGATGTATGGAGACTGCGTGACAAGGCTGTACACTGCTCTATCATGATGTATGGAGACTGTGTGACAAGGCTGTGCACTGCGCTTACTATCATGATGTATGGAGACTGTGTGACAAGGCTGTACACTGCTCTATCATGATGTATCCATCTTGATTTCCAAAGATTTTGACAATTTCCATAAAATATTATGGACCAAGCTAAAAGGCAATGGCAAGCATGGGGTGTTTCTTGACTGGCCTATGCAATTAAAAATCTTGATCTTATTATGTACGTAACAGAAACCACAGATACTGCGCTTGGTGCGATAAAACCATGGAGGGAATGAGATCAGGATACATCATGATAGTAAGCGCAGTGTACAGCCTTGTCACGCAGTCTCCATACATCATGATAATAAGAGCAGTGTACAGCCTTGTCACGCAGTCTCCATACATCATGATAGAGCAGTGTACAGCTTTGTCACACAGTCTCAATACATCATGATAATAAGAGCAGTGTACAGCCTTGTCACACAGTCTCCATACATCATGATAGAGCAGTGTACAGCCTTGTCACACAGTCTCCATACATCATGATAGAGCAGTGTACAGCCTTGTCACACAGTCTCCATACATCATGATAGTAAGAGCAGTGTACAGCCTGGTCACGCAGTCTCCATACATCATGATAGTAAGAGCAGTGTACAGCCTTGTCACGCAGTCTCCATACATCATGATAGTAAGCGCAGTGTACAGCCTTGTCACGCAGTCTCCATACATCATGATAGTAAGCGCAGTGTACAGCCTTGTCACACAGTCTCCATACATCATGATAGTAAGCCCAGTGTACAGCCTTGTCACGCAGTCTCCATACATCATGATAGTAAGAGCAGTGTACAGCCTTGTCACACAGTCTCCATACATCATGATAGAGCAGTGTACAGCCTTGTCACACAGTCTCCACACATCATGATAGTAAGCGCAGTGTACAGCCTTGTCACACAGTCTCCATACATCATGATAGTAAGCGCAGTGTACAGCCTTGTCACGCAGTCTCCATACATCATGATAGTAAGAGCAGTGTACAGCCTTGTCACACTGTCTCCATACATCATGATAATAAGAGCAGTGTACAGCCTTGTCACACAGTCTCCATACATCATGATAGAGCAGTGTACAGCCTTGTCACACAGTCTCCATACATCATGATAGAGCAGTGTACAGCCTTGTCACACAGTCTCCATACATCATGATAGTAAGCCCAGTGTACAGCCTTGTCACACAATCTCCATACATCATGATAGAGCAGTGTACAGCCTTGTCACGCAGTCTCCATACATCATGATAGTAAGAGCAGTGTACAGCCTTGTCACACAGTCTCCACACATCATGATAGAGCAGTGTACAGCCTTGTCACGCAGTCTCCATACATCATGATAGTAAGAGCAGTGTACAGCCTTGTCACACAGTCTCCATACATCATGATAGTAAGAGCAGTGTACAGCCTTGTCACACAGTCTCCACACATCATGATAGAGCAGTGTACAGCCTTGTCACACAGTCTCCATACATCATGATAGTAAGAGCAGTGTACAGCCTTGTCACACAGTCTCCATACATCATGATAGTAAGAGCAGTGTACAGCCTTGTCACACAGTCTCCATACATCATGATAGTAAGCGCAGTGTACAGCCTTGTCACACAGTCTCCATACATCATGATAATAAGAGCAGTGTACAGCCTTGTCACGCAGTCTCCATACATCATGATAGTAAGAGCAGTGTACAGCCTTGTCACGCAGTCTCCATACATCATGATAGTAAGAGCAGTGTACAGCCTTGTCACACAGTCTCCATACATCATGATAGTAAGAGAAGTGTACAGCCTTGTCACGCAGTCTCCATACATCATGATAGTAAGAGCAGTGTACAGCCTTGTCACGCAGTCTCCATACATCATGGTAGTAAGCGCAGTGTACAGCCTTGTCACGCAGTCTCCATATATCATGATAGTAAGAGAAGTGTACAGCCTTGTCACTCAGTCTCCATACATCATGATAGTAAGCGCAGTGTACAGCCTTGTCACGCAGTCTCCATACATCACGATAGTAAGAGCAGTGTACAGCCTTGTCACACAGTCTCCATACATCATGATAGTAAGCGCAGTGTACAGCCTTGTCACGCAGTCTCCATACATCACGATAGTAAGAGCAGTGTACAGCCTTGTCACACAGTCTCCATACATCATGATAGAGCAGTGTACAGCCTTGTCACACAGTCTCCATACATCATGATAGTAAGAGCAGTGTACAGCCTTGTCACACAGTCTCCATACATCATGATAGAGCAGTGTACAGCCTTGTCACAGTCTCCATACATCATGATAGTAAGCGCAGTGTACAGCCTTGTCACACAGTCTCCATACATCATGATAGAGCAGTGTACAGCCTTGTCACACAGTCTCCATACATCATGATAGTAAGCGCAGTATACAGCCTTGTCACACAGTCTCCATACATCATGATAGAGCAGTGTACAGCCTTGTCACACAATCTCCATACATCATGATAGTAAGCGCAGTGTACAGCCTTGTCACACAGTCTCCATAGATCATAATAGTAAGCGCAGTGTACAGCGTTGTCACACAGTCTCCATACATCATGATAGAGCAGTGTACAGCCTTGTCACGCAGTCTCCATACATCATGATAGTAAGCGCAGTGTACAGCCTTTTCACGCAGTCTCCATACATCATGATAGTAAGAGCAGTGTACAGCCTTGTCACACAGTCTCCACACATCATGATAGTAAGCGCAGTGTACAGCCTTGTCACACAGTCTCCATACATCATGATAGTAAGCGCAGTTTACAGCATTGTCACACAGTCTCCATAGATCATAATAGTAAGAGAAGTGTACAGCCTTGTCACGCAGTCTCCATACATCATGACAGTAAGCGCAGTGTACAGCCTTGTCACGCAGTCTCCATACATCATGATAGTAAGCGCAGTGTACAGCCTTGTCACGCAGTCTCCATACATCATGATAGTAAGAGCAGTGTACAGCCTTGTCACGCAGTCTCCATACATCATGGTAGTAAGCGCAGTGTACAGCCTTGTCACGCAGTCTCCATATATCATGATAGTAAGAGAAGTGTACAGCCTTGTCACACAGTCTCCATACATCATGATAGTAAGCGCAGTGTACAGCCTTGTCACACAGTCTCCATACATCATGATAGAGCAGTGTACAGCCTTGTCACACAGTCTCCATACATCATGATAGTAAGCGCAGTGTACAGCCTTGTCACGCAGTCTCCATACATCATGATAGTAAGCGCAGTGTACAGCCTTGTCACACAATCTCCATACATCATGATAGAGCAGTGTACAGCCTTGTCACGCAGTCTCCATACATCATGATAGTAAGAGCAGTGTACAGCCTTGTCACACAGTCTCCACACATCATGATAGAGCAGTGTACAGCCTTGTCACGCAGTCTCCATACATCATGATAGTAAGAGCAGTGTACAGCCTTGTCACACAGTCTCCATACATCATGATAGTAAGAGCAGTGTACAGCCTTGTCACACAGTCTCCACACATCATGATAGAGCAGTGTACAGCCTTGTCACACAGTCTCCATACATCATGATAGTAAGAGCAGTGTACAGCCTTGTCACACAGTCTCCATACATCATGATAGTAAGAGCAGTGTACAGCCTTGTCACACAGTCTCCATACATCATGATAGTAAGCGCAGTGTACAGCCTTGTCACACAGTCTCCATACATCATGATAATAAGAGCAGTGTACAGCCTTGTCACGCAGTCTCCATACATCATGATAGTAAGAGCAGTGTACAGCCTTGTCACGCAGTCTCCATACATCATGATAGTAAGAGCAGTGTACAGCCTTGTCACACAGTCTCCATACATCATGATAGTAAGAGAAGTGTACAGCCTTGTCACGCAGTCTCCATACATCATGATAGTAAGAGCAGTGTACAGCCTTGTCACGCAGTCTCCATACATCATGGTAGTAAGCGCAGTGTACAGCCTTGTCACGCAGTCTCCATATATCATGATAGTAAGAGAAGTGTACAGCCTTGTCACTCAGTCTCCATACATCATGATAGTAAGCGCAGTGTACAGCCTTGTCACGCAGTCTCCATACATCACGATAGTAAGAGCAGTGTACAGCCTTGTCACACAGTCTCCATACATCATGATAGTAAGCGCAGTGTAC
>JAPXFY010000210.1:47500-76418 GCA_030674185.1 Monoplex corrugatus
TAGAGCGTCACTGTCTTTTACTCTCTGTACCATAGAGCGTCACTGTGTGTTACTCTCTATACCATAGAGCGTCACTGTCTGTTACTCTCTGTACCATATAGCGTCACTGTTACTCTCTATACCATATAGCGTCACTGTTACTCTCTATACCATAGACCATCACTGTCCGTTACTCTCCATACCATAGAGCGTCACTGTCTGTTACTCTATACCATATAGCGTCACTGTCTGTTACTCTCTGTACCATATAGCGTCACTGTCTGTTGTTACTCTCTATACCACAGAGCGTCACTGTCTGTTACTCTCTATACCATATAGCGTCACTGTCTGTTACTCTCTGTACCATATAGCGTCATTGTCTGTTACTCTCTATACCATATAGCGTCACTGTCTGTTACTCTCTGTACCATATAGCGTCATTGTCTGTTACTCTCTATACCATATAGCGTCACTGTCTGTTACTCTCTATACCACAGAGCGTCACTGTCTTTATTCTCTATACTATAGAGCGTCACTGTCTGCTACTCTATGGCTTGACCACCATCCCGCAATGGAAACTCTCCCCCGTGGGGATGCCAGGGACTCTTTCAGTATAAATAGTATCCCCCACCTTCTGGACATTCTATGCTAGAAAATTCCTCTTTTTTGTCACTCTCTTTGTTTCTTTCCTCCTCCTTTGCTTTCTGCCATTTTCTGCCTTGCTGGTCCGTTCACCTGTATGTGTTCGATAAAGTATTACGTACATTCTCCTAGGATTGATAAGCTGGTTACATAAATAACGTGCATGTTTGGCTCTAGGGAAGTGATCGATGCTGACACAAGTTTAGGTAATATAGGCCCGTTATTTTATACATGTTTTAGCGTCCTTATTTGTGTTTCAATTTGTATTAAGGTATGTTTTTTAAATCCCTTGTGTGGTAAATTGGACGAAGTGGTCAACGCTAGGGACATTTCCTTGGATTATGTGCGCGAATGCATTGTATATGTACTTAATTTTCTTCTTCTTTTTTTCCTGTTGAAACATCGTGTCTGTTTTGAAACAGTTATAGTCCTGATAAAGCTCTACGCAGTCGGCTGGGCTTTAAACAAAAATAACGAGAACACTAATAAAGCAATGGAAACAGTGAAGTAAAAGTCATCCCTTCCCGTGAATCACCCCCCCCCCCTCCTCCATTCCCTCCTCCCAATGGCAGCAGTCAGCCTACATACGAGTGTACTTTCCAGTAGAACGAGACCAACGAACTTACACGTCAACGATTCACCGCCAAAAAAAAAATTAATCATTTCATCTGTTCGAAGTATTCACCTCCTGCTGCCACACACTTCTGCATTCGTTCGATCCACTGTAGAAATGCCGCTCTGTAGGCTTCTTTGGGTATATGTGACAGACACTAGAAAACCGCCGTTCCCAAGGCTGCTCGGCTCTTGAAACTTCTTCCTGCCAGTGATTTCTTCAGATGTGGAAACAGGTAAAAGTCACAGGGTGCAAGGTCTGGGGAGTAAGCAGGATGTGGCAAAGTATGGATGTTCTGGGTTGCAAGGTATTCTCGTACGAGCCTTGACTTGTGAGCAGGTGCGTTATCATGAAGAATCTTGACTCCTCTCATGCCTGCGGTTGGTCGGGAAGTTGCAAAAAACATCTTGATGTCAGACAGTACTGAGTCTCTGTAGAACTTTCCGGTGATGGTCTCTCCTTGTTTGCATGGTTTCTGTAGCACGATCCCATTTGTGTTGAAAAATATGGTGTATAACACTTTCTTTTGCGAACGTTGACGACGAGCGATTTGAGGAGGAATCCCACCTTTAGGAATCCAGGCCTTGTTCTGTGACTTTCTCTGAGGTTCATACATGTACACCCAGGTTTCGTCACCTGTCACAATTTCATCCAGCCGCTTAGGATCGCAGTTCTTGTAAATTTTCAGCATATCTTGGCAGAAACGTAACCTACCCCCCTTATTTTCTGGCGTCCAAATATGAGGGATCCATCTTGATGACACCTTCCTGTAGCCAAGCTGATTTCTTAGGATCCTCGATGCAGTCGGCGAATGAATGTGAGACAATCAGCGATCTCTTCAAGGCTGACTCTTGAATCAGCATCAACCATTGCCTTCACACTAGCCACTAACTTTTCATCGCACTTTTTGCTATTTCGCATTTTTCCCCTGTTGTCTTCAGTGCTGACCTGGCCACTTGCAAAATGTTTTACCCATCTGAACACAGTTGCTTTCGAAGGAGCAGAAGGTTGTCCCAAATCTCTCATATCTAAAGTATTTCGGATGCATTCTTTCCGAGGGAGACACGTACCTTGATGCGATAATCCGCTGTTGAAAACGCCATTTTCTTTGCATTTTTCAAATCAGTGTCTGACAGGGCCTTGACATACACTGTCAGAACCGTAAGACGGATCAGAGATGAAAAACGAAATTTGGCACAGAATTACATCATAGACTGACGTTTTCTGTGACATAATTTTCCATTTTCTGTAAATGCGTTTTCAAGCTATACAGACGTGGTCTCATTCTACTGGAAAGTACCTTCGTACATGGGTAGTCCCTCATCATCATCATCATCATCATCATCATCATCATCATCACGTGCCCTGCCGCATGGCGTTGGCGATCATGGCCCTCTATATGTATCTGTCCCTTGTTGCCGTAAGCACATCTTCCACCCTCTCTGTCCTCAGCTACCCCGCAAGTCCGTCCAGTATTTTCTCCCTGGGTCTACCTGGTGTGCTCTTTCCCTCCAGCTTTCCCAATGTGACCAGATGCTCTAATTCCCCTTTCCTCATAAGGTGGCCTATAAATGTTGCCTTGTCTTTTCCTAATTTTCCTTATGAATGATCTTCCTGTGTCTGCCTCCATCAAGACTGTCTCGTTTGTTTTCTTTGCTGTCCATGGAACTCTCAACATTCTTCTTAGAAACCACACCTCGTCTGCCTCAATCTTGTTTTGGCTTTGTTTGTTGACTGTCCACGCCTCACAACCGTATAACATTATCGGTTCTACATAACATTCAAGAACTCTCTTCCTGATGTTAATTGATAGGCATTTGTTGATCAGAATGCTTTTCATCTTCTTGAATGCTGTTTTGGCTTGGCCGATTCTGCCGGCTATTTCTGATGTGCATCTGCCGTCTGGTGAGAGGATTGTTCCCAAATATTTAAACTTATCAACCTGTGTCAAGGTTGTGCCGTTTGCTGTTATTTTGCCTGAGGGATTTTATGTTTTTTACTGATTACCATGACTTCAGTCTTCTTGCTATTTAGCTCCAACCCTTTATTTTTGCTTTCTATTTCTATTATATTCATGAGGTTTAGTAGGTCCCTTTCATTTTCTGCAGTTAGCACGGTGTCATCTGCGTAACGCAGGGTAGTTGGTGAGTCACTGATGTCATGTGATGGAGAAGATCCACAATGATCACGGCATTAGCCTTAAGCCTGCACATAAACCCTGTGTGTCGGCAAGCCACTGATGTCATGTGATGGAGAAGATCCACAATGATCATGGCACAAACCTTAAGCCTGCACATTAACCCTGTGTGTCGGCAAGCCACTGATGCCATGTGATGGAGACAACATCCTAGGCGGCCCATCCATTGTTTTTCACCAGTACCACGAAAAAGTCATATTGGGACTGAAAAACAATGGCCACCTGACTATTACAGCCATATTGGGACTAAACACCATGTGAAAAACAAAATAATATGCTTTGGTGGGGAGAGAGGGGAAGGGGGAGTGGGGGCACGGTATTTAGGATTTAAAATTTTTTTTAGTTTATTGTGGTCTACTCTTCAATAGGTGTAATGCTACATAACCCTAACTGAAAAGATGTAAAAAAAATTAAAGAAAAAAATTCCGTGCTTCCATTGCCACTTGAAGCCTACATGCAATCTGTGAAAGATGCGTGAGTGCGTGTGTGTGTGTGTGTGTGGTGTGTGTGTGTGTTGTGTGTGTGTGTGTATGTGTGTGTGTGTGTGTGTGTGTGTGTGTGTGTGTGGTGTGTGTGTGTGTGTGTGTGTGTGGTGTGTGTGTGTGTGTGTGTTGTGTTGTGTGTGTGTGTGTGTGTATGTGTGTGTGTGTGTGTGTGTGTGTGTGTTGTGTGTGTGTGTGTGTGTGATGTGTGTGTGTGTGTGTGTGTGTTGTGTGTGTGTGTGTGTATGTGTGTGTTGTGTGTGTATGTGTGTGTGTGTGTGTGTTGTGTGTGTGTGTGTGTGTGTTGTGTGTGTGTGTGTGTGTGTGTGTGTGTGTGTGTGTGTGTAGTGTGTGTGTGTGTGTATGTGTGTGTGTGTGTGTGAGTGTGTGAGTGCTGTGTGTGTGTGTGTGTGTGTGTGTTGTGTGTGTATGTGTGTGTGTTGTGTGTGTGATGCGTGTGTGTGTGTGTGTGTGTGTGTATGTGTGTATGTGTGTATGGTGTATGTGTATGTGTGTGTGTGTGTGTGTGTGTGTTGTGCACGCTCACGCGCGTGTGTGTATGTGTATGTGCACGCTCACGCGCGTGTGTGAATGTGTGCAGACGGTTGTACATGCATTTAATTTGTGTCTGTGTCTGTTTGTGCATGCTGACGTGCTCTTCCTCTCTCTCCCTCCATGCCTCTCACTGTGTGGAAGATCACACCCACTACTTCTATCATAGTCAGAAAGAAATTCGTATCGTCTTACCGTGACAGGTAAACAGACCCACACACACAGCGCGTGTGCCAGTGCAGTTGAACGAGAGGTCGGCTCGCTGGCTCAGTCTGGGTGTGACGGCACGGTCTGTCGAATGGAGGGGAGTAAAATCTCGCATGGGAGTAGTTCTGGCGCGTGTGCGGAGAGTACTTTTCACGTGAAGGGAGTAAAAACCGTGAAAGGCGGTTTTTACTCCGGAATAAATTCCGCGTGTTACACCGACTGGCTTATGCCATAGTGACTTTAGATTGGCTTATGCCATAGTGACTTTAGATTGGCTTATGCCATAGTGACTTTAGATTGGCTTGTGTCATAGTGACTTTAGATTGGCTTATGCCATAGTGAATTTAGATTGGCTTATGTCATAGTGACTTTAGATTGGCTTATGCCATAGTGACTTTAGATTGGCTTATGCCATAGTGACTTTAGATTGGCTTATGCCATAGTGACTTTAGATTGGCTTATGCCATAGTGACTTTAGATTGGCTTATGCCATACTGACTTTAGATTGGCTTATGCCATAGTGACTTTAGATTGGCTTGTGTCATAGTGACTTTAGATTGGCTTATGTCATAGTGACTTTAGATTGGCTTATGCCATAGTGACTTTAGATTGGCTTATGCCATAGTGACTTTAGATTGGCTTATGCCAGAGTGACTTTAGATTGGCTTATGCCATAGTGACTTTAGATTGGCTTGTGTCATAGTGACTTTAGATTGGCTTGTGTCATAGTGACTTTAGATTGGCTTATGCCATAGTGACTTTAGATTGGCTTATGCCATAGTGACTTTAGATTGGCTTATGCCAGAGTGACTTTAGATTGGCTTATGCCATAGTGACTTTAGATTGGCTTGTGTCATAGTGACTTTAGATTGGCTTGTGTCATAGTGACTTTAGATTGGCTTATGCCATAGTGACTTTAGATTGGCTTATGCCATAGTGACTTTAGATTGGCTTATGCCATAGTGACTTTAGATTGACTTATGCCATAGTGATTTTAGATTGACTTATGCCATAGTGACTTTAGACTGGCTTATGCCATAGTGACTTTAGACTGGCTTATGCCATAGTGACTGTAGATTGGCTTATGCCACACTGACTTTAGATTGACTTACACCATGATGACTTTAGATTGACTTACACCATGATGACTTTAGATTGGCTTATGCCATACTGACTTTAGATTGGCTTTTCCATAGTGACCTCAGAATGGCTTACGTCATAGTGACTTTAGAATGGCTTATACCATGATGACTTTGTATTGGCTTATGCCATAGTGACTACAGATGGCTTATCCCATAGTGACTTTAGATTGGTTTACGCCATAGCGACTTACGATTGGCTTACGCCATGATGGCTTTGGATTGGCTCATACCATGATGGACTTGGATTGGCTTATGTCACGACCACATTGGACTGGCTTATTCCAGAATACCATTGGATTGGCTTATGCAGATAACGGTGGATTGGCTTATGCCACGATAACGGTGGATTGGCACAAGCCACAATCAAGCTGGATTGGCCTACACCATGATGCCATTGGACTGGTTTCTGCCACGGTAACAGTAAATTGGCCTATGCCGCGATAACGGTGGATTGGCGTGTGCCATGATACGAGCGTACTGGTGTGTGTGTGTTTGTGTGTGTGTGTGTGTGTGTGTGTGTGTGTGTGTGTGTGTGTGTGTGTATGTGTGTGTGTATGTGTGTGTGTGTATGTGTGTGTGTGTATGTGTGTGTGTGTGTGTGTATGTGTGTGTGTGTGTGTGTGTGTGTAAGCTGGAGAGAGAGAGAGAGAGGGAGGGAGAGAGAGAGAGGGAGGGAGAGAGAGAGAGAGAGAGAGAGAGAGAGAGAGAGAGAGAGAGAGAGAGAGAGAGATTGGGGACCTTTCAGTTCTGAAAGTAATGGCATGTTAAAGGCATTGAAAGAGACAGAGAGAGACAGAGACAGAGACAGAGAGTGAGAGAGAGAGAGAGAATATTGTTTGACAAGATGAAAAGGAGCATTTTTATAGGAAAATCTCAAAGTAAAACAATGTTTTGCAGAACAATAGAAGCCATGGTGATCTGGCATACTTTGTCAGGAGCATACTTGAAACTGAAAGCGACATGTGCATCGTTAACACTGTCATCAGTAGGCTAATTAGTCTCAACATATTTGACAGTTGATATTGATGTGGACGAAAGGAGAGAAGCGTTTCAATTGATAACCACTTTGTGTTTTGAACACACACACACACACACACACACACACACACACACACACACACACACACACACACACACACACACACACACACACACACACACACACACACACACACACACTGTAACGTACTCTGCCATGTACACACGCAGGAAGTAACTCTTCTGCCTTAGAGACAGACAAGTCAGATCGCCTAGCAACACAAGAGCAACAACAGATCAGTCTACCAACTGGCACACGATCCACATGTTACATGGTGTCACAAGTCTTTACCTCGCTCATTTGCTGGATAAAAAGTGAAGGAGTGAATTATGGCAAACATGGACTTTGAACATCCCTCTATTGATTGGGATGCAACAGATCTATTCCAAGAATTCACTCGTTTCAAAGGCCACGTTAGATTTGTGTTTGACGGACCTCTTACAACACTAACAGATAAACAAAAAGCTGGATGGATAGGAACTTGGATCGGTGCTCAAGGTAGGTAAATCTACCGCATTCTACAGTGGACTGATGGTGAAAAAGAAAAACCTGATGCAGTTCTAGCTAAGTTTGAAAGCTACGTCCATCCCAGAAAGAACAAACGTGTGGCAAGACACAAACTGAAAACAGGACCAGGGAGAGTCCTTCGACAATTTTGTAAAGGATCTGAAACTGGTCATGATGGATTGTGACTACACAGACAATGATGACATTATGGTAGACTGCATCATCGATGGAGTGTATGACATGAAACTACAAACAAGAACCTTGTATAACTGATGAAGAAACAAAACCTGTTGTCGATGTAATCAGAAAGACACAATCAAAACAACAAAATACAGGAAAAGAGTACACAAATGTCTGTTTTCGTTGTGGTGGAGATCCGAAACACCACAAACAAGAGGGAACTGCCCAGCTGTGGGAACTACATGTGCACATTGCAGAAAGACCAGCCACTGGAAGAAAGTATGCAGAAGACACCGGAATATACACACTGTAGCGACAGAATCTGAATCAGAACCAGAAGTCTTGATGATTCACAGCACAAAGCCCAACAACGCGAAAGACTGTGACAAATGGGACCAGACTGTGTCAATCCACGGGGAAAAAACATCAAGTTCAAGACTGACACTGGAGCAAGGTGCAATACTCTCACAGTCCCAGATTACAAGAAGATATCTCACTGCAGTGAGATCCGCTCCTCTGATAAACTTCTACGCACCTACTCCAACCACAATGTCAAACCTATTGGCACAGCAGATCTTCCCATTGCTCACGATGAAAACGTCATCAAAACTCGCTTTGAGATTCTCATCATTGATCAGGAGAACGTGACTTCTGGTACAACTGCAGACAATCTCGGTCTTATAGCTCAACAGTGGAACCTACAGCTAACACTAACAGTCAGACAACCTCTAGCTTTGATGAGTTTCCTGAGCTGGGGTGCAGGACCGGAACTCTGCCAGGAGAATACAGCATCAATCTGAAACCAGGTGCTAAAGGAGTTGTCCACCCAGCACGTCGCCAGCCTGAAGCTCTACGTGAAAAGATCATTCAGAAGCTCCATGAAATGGAAACAGATGGACACATCGTCAAATCTGAAGAGCCCACTGAATGGGTCAGTTCGATGACAGAAATGACAAAGTCCATACTTGTATTGATCCCAAAGACTTGAACGCTGCTATTCAACGTGAGCACTATCCAATGCGTACAGTCGAAGAGATCATTGCAGACATTCCTAATGCGAAGGTGTTTTCAAAACTAGATGTACATGCAAAAAGTGGATTCCTACAGATAAAGTTAGAGGAGGCATCATCGTTCCTGACCACTTTCAACACACCGATTGGAAGGTATCGCTAGCTGCGTCTTCCATTTGGCATCTCCTGTCCTCCAGAGGTGTTTTCAAAGGATCATGGATCAAATGTTAGAGGGCATCAAAGGAGCATACGCAAGTATGGATGACATTCTGGTCGCAGGTTGTGACACTGAGCACCACGACCAGATACTGAAAACGTCGGAGAGAGCTACAAGCTACAATCTGAAATTGAACCCTGAAACGCTACACATCAGACAGTCCAGTGTGCCATACGTTGGCCATCTTCTCACAGCCGGACTGAAGCCTGACCCAGCCAAAGTGAAAGCTGTTCAAGAGATGCCAACTCCCCAAAACAAAGACGATGTCCGACGTTTCCTGGGTTTTGTCACGTACCTTGGCAAGTTCATACCGAACCTGAGTGAGGAAAGCGCTCCTCTACGTGATCTTCTGAAAGAAGATGCTCTGTTTGACTGGCAACAGAGTCACGAACAAGCCTTCACAAAACTGAAAAATCTCTGCTGTCATCATCCAGTCCTGAGGTACTATGACGTCAAAGCATCAGTTGAGATCCACTGTGATGCCAGTCAGCATGGACCTGAAGTAGTTCTCATCCAGGATGGAAGACCTGTAGCATACAGCTCACGATCCATGACTGATGGAGAAAAACGCTATGCCCAGATAGAAAAGGAAATGTAGTCCATCGTCCATGCCTGCAGGAAGTTCCACTGCTACATCTTTGGGAAAGAGGTCACTGTCTACAACGGCCACAAACCACTGGAACAGATTTTCTCCAACCCCCTTCTGTCAGCACCAATGCGACTGCAACGCATGCTACTTCATCTACAGTGGTACAATCTACAAGTGAAGTACCGAAGAGGCAGCCAGATGCTGCTTCTGGACACTCTCTCACGCGCATACCTTCCTGGAGAACCTGCTGAAATAGCACATATAGAGACAGAGAACACATATGCTCCAATTGCAAAGGAAATGTACGGAACACTTCAGGAATGCTCACGACAAGAACTTGGACAGTTGCAAACTCTTATTCTGAGTGGCTGGCTAGACAGAAGAAATGATGTGCCTGTTGAGATGCCACAGTTTTGGGACTCTAGAGACGAGCTGGCCGTCTATGACAGCATCATCTTCAAAGGGTCCAGAATCTTCATACCACCCAGTCTCAGAAAGCGGATGCTGAGTCTCATTCATGAGTCTCATCTGGGTATCACAAAATGCAAAGAACGAGCACGTCAAGTGATGTACTGGCCTTCAATGAACTCAGAAATTGAAGACAAAATCAAGAACTGCAGTAAGTGTGCAGATTACAAAAAGAAGCCACCTGCTGAACCACTCTTGCCTACACCTGTTCCAGACCTCCCATACGCCAAAGTTGGAACTGACATCTTTGATTTTCAAGGCAGAAATTACCTTCTGACGGTGGGCTACCTCTCAAAGTTCATTGAAGTGGATGAGCTCAAGAGTATGAGTTCTGAGTCATTCACTGAGAAACTGAAAAGTCAGTTTGGCCGTCATGGGATTCCTTCCACCTTAAGGGGTGACTATGGGACTCAGTTCACCAGCTGTCAGTTCTCAAACTTCTGCAAGAGCCACGGGATCAGCCATAAGACATCTAGCCCTCACTTCCAGAGCTCCAACAGGGAGCTGAACGAGATATCCAAACAGTCAAACGACTGTGGAGGAAGAACGAAGACAAACACTCAGCCTTGTTGGACTATAGAACCACACTCTTGGATGGCATCAACCTTTCCCCTGAGCAGCTCTTGACGGCAACCAAGGAACAAACTTCCAACCGCTAGAAGTCTCCTTGCCTCTGCATACAACAACCAAGACATCAAACAGCGCATGTGGATTGAAAAGACCAAGCAGAAATTCTACAACAACAAACCAAGCACCTCTACTCTTCACCCTGGGAATCAGCTTCGCATGGCTCCGCTCCCAGGCACTAAGGAATGGAAACCAGCTGTAGTAGTAGAGCATCATGCATCGCCAAGATCCTACCTCGTACAGTCTGAGGGAAACATAATTATATCGACGCAATAGACGTCACATACACTGCTCAACACAAAGAGCAAACGATGGGCCTCCAACTTCACCAGAGCTGTCAGTCACGCCTGAAGCTGATCCACTGCCCGAAGAACTAACAAGAACTTCAACCCCACCTGGCCACCCTCAACAGTCAACACCCGATCGACACACTGACGTCACCAACCGAACACGCTCTGTACGTGAAGTTCACCCTCCTCAACGACATGATCTGTGACAGTCCAGATCTCTTCGTGTCTAACTATTGATGTGTTTATCTTGTTAGAAGTTCGTTTTAGTGTTCGAAGTTTAATTTCAATGTTCAGACTTCGGTTCTTTATGACAGGGGAGATGTAACATACTCTGCCATGTACAAACGCAGGAAGTAACTCTTCTGCCTTAGAGACAGACAAGTCAGATCGCCTAGCAACGCAAGAGCAACAACGTATCAAAAACAAGTGTGACTGCCCGTGTTCAAACATACAGGAACCAGAAAAAACATGTAAAAAGAATAAGAACGCAAATTTTCGGCCAACTGGTCTTTGTCAAGCGTAAGATCACAAAAAAAAAAACAACAACCCCCAAACACCAGGTACAAAAATTAGGAGACAAAAAATGAAACTTCCCTGCTGCTCCTTCCAGTGTGAGAAAAGGACTAAACTGATTAAAATGACATCATAATGTCTTTGAGTAAATATGACGTCAGAGCGGAAGTGAGATGAATTCTGCAATTCTGTAAAGTGGTCATGCCATATTAATATTGTTCTATCCTCAAGAGGGTCCAGGGCTAAAATTAAAACTATTATGCACTAGCAAAGAGTAGTGTTTGGAATGTAAAGGATCCCCCTATTGAATAATGCATAAGAGAAAATATAAGCGTCTGATCAACTGAATGGGAAAATATTTAATCAAGAGGTATGGCTGATGTAAATGGATCGTGCCTAATGCAACAAGTCCGGTCTGACCTTGGAATAGGAAGAAAATAATCCTAAACCAACAGCCAAGGGGTTAAGAGAAAACTGGAGTCCCCAGAGAAAAAACCCTTAGTCAGACGCGGCTGGGCTGTCTTGTGAAAGGAGAATTCAAACAGATTGAATTTAAAATAAAATAAAAATCAAAAATTTAAAAAAGGGTATTGTGCAGCTGCAAAGCCAAGACCCTCACTGGGAAGGGAAAATGGTGATAATATGGTCTATTTCAGTAAATCATCATCGAGGTAAAACATACATGGACTCAAGGGCACATTAAAAGAAGACGATTAAAAGCATAAAATATCCAAGCAGTATAAACATAAATTATACATGAGGGACAATAGTGTTAATACCTATACGTTCGAGCGAATACACACGCACACACATACACACCAAGGTAAAAGTACATGCACGCAGAGCCATGTCCAGATAAAAGTACATGAAGTGGCATGATACTGAATTCTGTTGAGGAAATCTTTATGGTTTGTCATTGATCAACAACGGATCAGTCTACCGACTGGCACATGATCAACATGCTACACACACACACACACACACACACACACACACACACACACACACACATACACACACACACACACATACACACACATACACACACACACATAAACACATACACACACACACACACACCCTTCCCACTATGAGCGAAATGACGGAGTGATCATGTTTTTGGGCCTAAAAATTCAAAGTTCTCGATGAATCCTGTAGCATTCCCACTACCAGACCCTTTCACTCCTAGCCAGCTTTGAGTGATTGTGCATGGTCAGATCACTCCGTGGTCGAGATTTGTGTTCAAACATGTTTAAACACAAGTGGCACCTACTGCATCCATTGTGTCCAATTTGCATACCGCGGGAAAATTTTTGGTTGCGTGCGAGCCTTGCCAGCCACAGTCTGAGGCGAGGCGAGGCGAGCGTGGCCCACAGGAAATGCTTGGGTCAGCTCCCCAAATAGATCACTCACACCGATCACCCAAATGCATTCCCACTATTTTGGAGTGAAAGGGCCCTTTGTCGCTTCACTCCTGAGTGCTCCACGATCACTCAGAACTTTCACGCACAACTTTCACTCCAACAGTGGGAACGCGGTTTTACACCCCCTTCCCACTATGAGCGAAATGACGGAGTGATCGTGTTTTTGGGCCTAAAAATTCAAAGTTCTCGATGAATCCTGTAGCATTCCCACTACCAGACCCTTTCACTCCTAGCCAGCTTTGAGTGATTGTGCACGGTCAGATCACTCCGTGGTCGAGATTTGTGTTCAAACATGTTTAAACACAAGTGGCACCTACTGCATCCATCGTGTCCAATTTGCATACCGCGGGAAAATTTTCGGTTGCGTGCGAGCCTTGCCAGCCACAGTCTGAGGCGAGGCGAGGCGAGCGTGGCCCACAGGAAATGCTTGGGTCAGCTCCCCAAATAGATCACTCACACCGATCACCCAAATGCATTCCCACTATTTTGGAGTGAAAGGGCCCTTTGTCGCTTCACTCCTGAGTGCTCCACGATCACTCAGAACTTTCACGCACAACTTTCACTCCGACAGTGGGAACGCGGTTTTAAGGGGGGTGTGTGTGTGTGTGTGTGCGTGCGTGCGTGCGTGCGTGTGTGTGTGTGTGTGTGTGTGTGTGTGTGTGTGTGTGTGTGTGTGTGTGTGTGTGTGTTATAAATATATTCTTCAGGCCTAATTAATTAAAATACGAAACTGGAAACCTGTGCTGGTAATATAGAAAGTATAAGAATCCTTAGAACACTGAATAATGAACAATGTTGGAATGTTTCACTGTTATTATTACTGTTACTGTTATTTTGTTTAATTAATTAAAACTCATTCTATACTGTCCCAATTTCTTCCTTCATTGTACTCTCGATACTGACCGTTTGGCTACAAGAAAAATTCTAAAAAATGAATGCAAGCACATACAGTTTTCAAATTTTGTAGTAATGTGTAGAATAGAACAAACTTCATGTGGCAAAGTTGCTAAACATTCTTTTAGTTATTGGTTTATCATATTTTGAAAAAAAAGCATATTTTATGCACCATACAGAAAGGGGGTGCATAATTCTCATATGATAAAAATTTTACAGTTATGGTGTTTTATATCACAGACACTTCTAAATGATAACAATATGATGGGTAAATGTGTTACACAGTGGATATTCACTGTGGAGTATATATCAATATTACTTGACCATATACACACTGACATACACACTCTCATTCAAACACACAGGGAGGCGTGGCTTTCCATATGGTCGACATAGAGTCCACTTTCCTGGTCACTGTAGGGTAGCAATGTAGGGAAGAAAGAAAAATCTTGACACCAGTCTTTCTGGAGAAATCAATAAACTCTTCTTCATTCATGTCCCGGTTCAGAACGCCGCCACGGACAGTCACAATTGCAGCCTGAGTTTCGTCACTTTCTGGGTCGCTGTCGTCAAGTGTCTCACTGGCAACACTTTCGCCACTTTCATCTGTACTTTCATTGTCATTTAACCACTCATCAGAATCCAAAGACTCTTCATCGTCTTCTTCAATATCAGTTCCTGCAGTCATAATTGCCTTTAAGACTTCTTGCAGGGTAACGCGACGATTTCGCTGTCTGTTTGAGTCCCGAGAAGTTGTCGAAGTTCAGGTAGACGCCATCTTGTCAAGCGAGCAAGCGTGAAGACAGAGCTGATGCACTTTTAGATGACCGTAGAACAGAACTGTATGGTTTAGTTTTGCATGAGACCTTGAACCCATGCACCGTGACTTTTTGAACTTGAGGTGCGCTATAGCGTACCTTAGTTAAAAAAATACCGTTGTGCGCATTAGGTACGCTATAGCGTACCATAGTAAAGAAAGAGGTTTTAAACCCCAGCCGACTGCGTAGAGCCATATGAGGGCTATAACTTTGAGCGTTTCAAAACATACACAATGAACATTTCACGAAAAAGTGCTGTCTCGTTTCCTGATGACATAGAAGTAGAGTCTTTATTAAAAGAATCTAGAATAATTGCTGATTAATACCTTGAACATACTGAGTACAAAAAAAGATGATGATTCACTAATTACTAATTAATACATTCAGTATACTGAGTAAAGAAAAGATGATTTACAGACTGAAGACTGAAATGGTTTGTAGTTTGCTCTTCTAGAAATTTCTGCTGGAAGTAATGATGACGATGCATCATTTCAACCATTTACCGTAACAAACTGCAGAACTGTTGAAATAGTTCTGTTTAATTTTTTTCACTTATGTAAATACACACTTTTTCATAAGCTGTCATATTCATACAACATGAATGATAATATGTTATGTATATGAATATGTGTGTGTGTGTATGTGTGTGTGTGTGTGTGTGTGTGTGTGTGCACGCCAGGCACACATATGCATGAGAACTAATTTGAGAGAGAGAGTGACAGAAAGATCTATTAAATGGAATAGTACTGATGTGGCGGCAATTACATTTTTAAACTTGAATATTATGGATTAAATGTTATTCTTTTGCAAACAAGTCAACACAAGAATAATAACAACACCAAAAGTAAATGAATATCAATTCTAAACATTTTCCATTTTAAAGATACAACCATGCATACGAGCAGTTAATACTTAATAATTATTTTTGAAATTTCACAGTCATACCATAATATCCATGAAGGTAATCTTTTCAGCTTCCTCCTGTTGTTGTTGCTTCCCCTTGACAATCTCCTTTTGTTTCTGCATAGTCTGGTTCTCCACGAGACCATGCTTGTCTTGAAGAGAGGTCGTTGTCTCACTGGCAAGCTTTAAAAGCTTCTGCTTGTCTTGATGGTGTTTGGTTGACATCCATCCTGATATTGATTTTGATTTATGTGAACATTTTTATTCTTATTCCTATTGTTTAAAGCCTGGCCGACTGCACAGAGCCACATCAGGGCTACAAATGTTTCAGAACTTAACAACATCTGATTGGGGAAAAAAGCTGAAAAAGAAAATTAAGTACACACATTAATGCATGAGCGCACGTTACCTGAGGATATGGACCTGGCATTGACCATTCCATTCGATTTATCACAAGAAGATTTAAACCTGGCACAGATGTGAACATAATTAAGGACATTAAAGCATAAATAAAATATGGCCAACAGTACCTAAAATTGCTCCAGCACAGCACATATCCTTGAAGCCAAACATGCAGTCTATATATATACTCTGTTATCAATCCTACGAGAAAGTATATAAGACTTTATAGAACACATACAGGTGAATGGACCAGCAAGGCGGAAAATGATAGGAAGAGATGACAGAAAACAAAGGAGGAAGAAAGAATCAAAGACAGTGACAGAAATGATCAAACCAACAACTAAGTAACAAATTAATGAACAGTCCAATAGTTATATTTTATTCAAAATTTAACGGGGTCATCTAATCTTTGTATAGTGTTGAAGTGCACAAAGAGAGTGAATCAATGATCAAACCTACAACTAAGTAACATATCAGTGAACAGTCCATCATTTATATTATATTTTATTTAAATTAGACCTATCAAATTTTTGTATACTGTACTGTTGAAGTGCAGCCCTTTTTAATGGAACAAGAGACTACATTGCAATTTTTGATGCCAGTGTGAAAATCTAGCAGACGACAATAAACACTTTTCCATGTACTTCTGGTTCTACACCCTAGAAATAGTTCGCGTAATATAGCAAAACTATGAATAAATAACTCCAATGTAAAATCACAAGCTGACTGTTATATGTCGACTTTGTTTATTCTGTATCAGTTGTTTTTGTGTTATACATCAAAACAATTAAACAGTGCTTTCATTGACACAACAAACCACGATACAACAACATGTTGTACTAGTCTCATGGGTGCTCAGTTACTGACAGATTTTGAAGCATCCTCATACAGTAAAGTAAAAGAGACAATCAATTTCAAAATTAATATCTAACTTTCCGATAAAATCTTTGATCTTCTGAAGAAACAAGGCCAGTCATACCCTGATTGGGGGGGGGGGGGGGGGGTGTTGAGGGTGGCATCTTGTATAATAGATACACTGTGACTAGTATGAAACCTTTGAATGACAAAACCCCAAACAAGTGTGACTGCCCGTGTTCAAGCAAACACGAACCAGAAAAAAACACGCAAAAAGAAGTATGAGGACAATTGCTTGAAATGAAGAACTAATGTTAATTTGAAGACAGGCTATTTTCTGGCCAAAAGTGCCTGATAGCTTCAGCTTCAGGGGGATTTGCTCCCTGATCCCCACAAGGATTTGTGTTCCTTCAGCCCACCAGGGGCCAATGCTCTGATGAACCTCCATATTTTCAAGGAAAGTGCTTTTACTCCAGTTCTATTCCTGTAACCTGATTTGTTTTCGACATTTCAGTGTGATAATTCATGCTGGTTGTTAGAGCTTAAAAATCTCTGAGGTTGTTAGAATTAAAAAATCTAATGAAGGCCTAGTTAGCCTAAATATTTTACAAAAGAAATTAGTTACCTCTTCATTGTGTTCCAGTGCGACATGATGTCAACGGTCTGTTGAAAGCATCAAGAATCATGGAACATGTTGCCCCATAACCATTGCCCACAGGAATGGAGGAGCACACTAATGACGTGGTGGAAGGAACAGCGGGAGGGGTTGAGGAGGGGGCGGAAGAGAGAGCGGAAGAAGTCATTCTACCTGAGCAAAAACATGGCAGGGTAAATGAGGAAGGATGCATAGATGAAAGGTAAGTACTAATACCTGTTCAGATTTATTCTGTTCATTGATTCTCAAGACTTCATGGAGCAGTTAGTCAGTGTTTGTTTACACCTATTCATTCGTTGTTTCAAAATGATTGTGTTGCCAGGTATGCAGTTTTCCTCCTTTCTATGGATTTGTAAATTTTTGGGGGGTGGGGCAGAGTTCTGTTTTTGGGGGATGCATGTATGCATGTTGTTTTGTCTGTAGTGTTCAGGTGGTATGTTCCTGTGCAGTATGCGTACTCTGTCTCAGGTAGGCATGCATGCTTGGTGTTTTCATGTTTTCACAAAACATTGACATAAAGTGATAAACCATACGTTGCTGATGTTGTATTCATACAACTCATTTTAAGCTCAGCACTTACCTTGCATTAATACAACGGACAACACAAGTGAAACAAGCCATGAAATAATTTAGTGCTCTTGTAGACATTGACCAAAAAGCAACAGTTAGATGGAACAGCCAAAACTAAAGAGTAGGGCAGAGATGCACCCTTTCACTTCATCTTTTCAACATATACACAGAGTAAGTTGTGTGGAGAAATTATATTGATTACATCCTAATAAATAAGAGATTTAGAAATCCTTTACTAACAGCAAAAACATTGCCAGTAGCTGTGTCAGAAATCTTGTGGTGTTTGACAAAATAAGTCAAATTCTAAAGGAGTAGCATGGCATAGAAAGAAAGGCACCGCAATGGCGTACTAAGTTTAAAAAACAAGACATACAGTACAGAAAGGCAGCAATATGGTGCTTCCAGGGCAGTGCCATGTTTCTGAATGAAGTAGATATTTAATGTGTTACATTCCACACAAGTTTTCTCAGGTTACGTTCGGGGTCAGCACACTTTCGGCGCACGTTTATCATTCCACTGTAAACAGAACAAAATGGTCCAGAACGGTTCAGATCTGAAATGATCCCAGAACATTTCACAAACTAGTCTAGCGTAAATTGCACTATTGTTTTACGTTATTTCAAAATATTTAACAATGGAGTAAATGTACGAAAACTGGAGAAAGCAGGGTTAGTACAACAAACAGACAAATACTTAGATGAATGATATTATAAATAATAAGTTAACGAGTGAACGAAGGAACAAAGCAAATACTTAGATAACAAATGAATTGAATCAGTCAGTCAGTTAATTGATCAGTCAATCAATCAGTCAGCCTTGAAAAGGACTCCACGCACACCCACACAGACTCACACACCCACACACACATGCACAAAGAGAGAGAGACTGAAAAACTGAAACTGTTTATTGTCATTACCCGAAAAGGTCTTTTGACAAGGGGGATAACAATTTTCCAGTAGTGCGACACATAATCCACTCTTTTTATGTGCGCAAATTCTTCACGCATAATCAAAAAAAAATATCGAGCATCCATTCCTTAGACAGTATTACATGATGCAAACAAAAAAAATATCAGAACAGTGTTCCTACATTCAGGCCTATAATTTGTCTAGGTTTAGGCAAACCAAACACACACACACACGCACCCATACACACTCACACGCGGGCGCGCGCTCGGGCACACGCACACACAACACACACACACACACACACACATCAAAACTGTATTATGATGATACATCTGGGCTTGACCACCCAAACCTTACATTTAGTGATGATGATATAATCTTCACATAACTGCCCCATAATACTCTGTTAACAAGGGACATAACTGCCTTTTATTTATTTATTTATTTATTTTTTGTTAACATGTATAGTAGATCCTTAAGTGTATATATACCCTTTCAATATCCACTTCTAACATATTCTACAAATGTACCATTATTTTCATGTTATTAGCTACTCTTAAATTATCGGCAAACAAAGCAAAATAAAGCAAATGAAAACAGCTCTTTACAAAACAGAGTCCATAAAAATGGCACAGAGAGAGAGAGAGAGAGAGAGAGAGAGAGAGAGAGAGAGAGAGAGTAGTAAATTAGTAATAACGCTCTCACACACATACAAGCACACACACAAGTTCTATAGTAAATTAGCAAACAGTTAACAAACCAATCAGTCCACAAATCAGACAGTTGGACACAAAACAAAAAAGATACAAGAACACTGTCATTGTGGAAACAGATGGTCGACGTACATGGGGCTGCTTGGTCACACAAGTTCATGTTCGGCTGTTGTGCAGACAAACAACTGTTGGCAGCAAGGAGCAGCAAAACCTGTGTGTGCATTTTCAGAGAATTTTGTTTCTTCACTAAAGCGACTGTTTTGATGCCTCCTGTGAATCTGTCACCCAACTGTCATTTGTATACATGGTCCTGTGATGTTTTGTTTTAGATCTCACCAGACTGATGTCAAATTGAGCCATACACAGGAAGAAGTGTCTTCACACACTTGTGGAGGGAATGCTTCTTGTCCTGAAGGCAGCGAAATGTCACATGTGGTGATGGCAACAAGGGACGGTTTGGACGATAACACAGATCCCAAAGTGACCGTGACTGGTGAAGGTCATGACAGTGACAACACGGCCCTCAAAGTACCACTGAGTGGATCAGCTGACAGCAACAGTCCTGTAGAGCTGATGCAGACCAATGCCACTGGGAATTCTGCAGTACAGCAGTCTCCACTCAACGTGGAAACACAAGGTTTGCACATGCTTTCTCACTACTGTCTCAATTTTCTCAGGATAGAATGAGTTCTCATTTTGCATGTGTAGTTTCTAAACCTCTCATACCCACTAACATTCAACAATTTGTTATCAAAGTCAGATATTGACAATTAGCAACCAAGGTTTGGCATCGGCAGGAGAAATCAAAACAGGTCATCATGAGAGCGTTGCAAGAAGTTGGGTCACAGTTATAGAGATAATTTTCATGACACTTTGATGCGGATCAGGACACTGACATTATGCTGTGGTGTTCCCTTTTAGTTTTGCAGGATTGTGCTGTAACATTTGTTTTTACTGTTTGTGAATGTATATTGATGTCAACCAGGTTTGAGAGTAAGAGTCTGACAGATCTCTGGAGACAATCCCTCGGATGTGTCAAGCAGCTGGTAAGGCCATGAACGTGCTGAATGCAAGGGCCCGTAAAGTCCAGGTTTTTGCCACTTATCTGGCTTCATTCCTGTCAGAGATACGTTAGCAGCAGCTTTCTGGCACTCAGAGATTCCCTTTATCAGCCCCTGTATCAGTCATTACCTCAGGGATCTCTGCATATGACTGTGCAGATGGTTCTTTCAGGATCTCTTTTGTGGTAACAAATTCTGCCTTGTCTGCATCTCTGTCTGGGAGGCCTCCTGTTTGAATCAAGGAGACGACACAGCCCTCCCCCATAACCTGAGTGCTGCATTTGTCCGATGCGGTACAGTATATGATGCTAAAATGACGTGGGTTTTTTCCCCCCCTAAATGCCCTTGCAGCTAAATATACTTGTCGCATTGGATCCCAGTTCTGCCCTTCCATCCCTGCTCGGTTCACTTAGGTCGTCATGAGAGAACATTTTCTAAGGGCTGTCAGATGAAAGACATGTTTTAGGTCAGGGCTACTTGCATGAGGAGCACTGATTGGATGACTGAGGGTGTGGGGCTTAGAGACATCTTATCACACAAATCTGTGTGAAGGAGCCTGCCAGCTATGGTAGCACACACAAATCTGTGTGAAGGAGCCTGCCAGCTATGGTAGCACACACAAATCTGTGTGAAGGAGCCTGCCAATTATGGTAGCACACACAAATCTGTGTGAAGGAGCCTGCCAGCTATGGTAGCACACACAAATCTGTGTGAAGGAGCCTGCCAATTATGGTAGCACACACAAATCTGTGTGAAGGAGCCTGCCAGCTATAGTAGCACACACAAATCTGTGTGAAGGAGCCTGCCAGCTATAGTAGCACATGTTTCAGTGCGGTAAACTGTTGAGCTAAACAGGGATTTAGGAAAGGATGTCTCAATTGTTTTTGTTCATTTAGTTATTGTGTGGGGTGGGGGCCATCTTTTACATCGCATGATTGGCACTGATCCCGTACTGTTTGTTCTGGCTTCTTCAGTACACTACAAATCCCAGTTCATTAACCCTCTGACTCTACCTATCCACAACCGCAAAAACTTAACCCTTTGATTCCGTTACCCTATATCAGGTTCCTGCAGGAAGCTGGTGGATAAGGTGAGGGAGTCAAAGGGTTAAGTTTTTTACTTTTCCAGCATGGTTAGCAATGAAGGATGCTGGTGGACAGGGTGCGGTAGTCAAAGGGTTAAGTCAAAGTCCAAGAGCTCTTCATTCTGGCTTTTTCAGCACACTACCAAAACAAAGTTCATCCAGTTAGAGTTCAAGAGCTGTTCATTCTACCTTGTTCAACACACTACCAAAACAAAGTTCATCCAGTTAGAGTTCAAGAGCTGTTCATTCTACTGTTCAGTACACTACCAAAACAAAGTTCACCCAGTTAGAGTTCAAGAGCTGTTCATTCTACCTTGTTCAGCACACTACCAAAACAAAGTTCACCCAGTTAGAGTTCAAGAGCTGTTCATTCTACTGTTCAGCACACTACCAAAACAAAGTTCACCCAGTTAGAGTTCAAGAGCTGTTCATTCTACCTTGTTCAGCAACACTACCAAAACAAAGTTCACCCAGTTAGAGTTCAAGAGCTGTTCATTCTACCTTGTTCAGCACACTACCAAAACAAAGTTCACCCAGTTAGAGTTCAAGAGCTGTTCATTCTACCTTGTTCAACACACTACCAAAACAAAGTTCACCCAGTTAGAGTTCAAGAGCTGTTCATTCTACCTTGTTCAGCACACTACCAAAACAAAGTTCACCCAGTTAGTGTTCAAGAGCTGTTCATTCTACCTTGTTCAGCACACTACCAAAACAAAGTTCACCCAGTTAGAGTTCAAGAGCTGTTCATTTTGGCTTCTTCAGCACACTACCAAAACAAAGTTCACCCAGTTAGAGTTCAAGAGCTGTTCATTTTGGCTTCTTCAGCACACTACCAAACTCAGGTTCATTAAGGAACTAGAGAAAACATGAAAAAAAGAATAAGAACGTGTATTTAAATTTTGATACAACAAGACAAGACAGGTGCAAATTTTCGGTCAACTTGCCTTTGTCAAGCGTAAGATCACAAACAAACAAACACCAGAGACAAGAATTAGGAGAAAACGACTGACACTTCCCTGTTGCTCCGTCCGGTGTGAGCAGCAGGGAAGTGTCAGTCTTTTTCTCCTAATTTTTGTATCTGGTGTTTGTTTGTGATCTTACGCTTGACAAAGGCCAGTTGACCGAAAATTTGCGCCTGTCTTGTCTCGTTGTATTAAATACGCGTTCTTATTCTTTTTTCGTGTTCTTTTCAGATTCCTGTTTGCTTGAACGCGGGCAGTCACACTTGTTTTGGATCAAGGTTTATTAAGTCAAAGTCCAAGAGCCGTTCATTCTGGCTTTTTCAACACACTACCAAACCCAAGTTCATCAAGTCAAAGTCCAAGAGCCATTCATTCTGGTTTCTTCAATACACTGCCAAACACAAGTTCGTCAAGTCAAAGTCCAAGAGTTTTCATTCTGGCTTTTACAACACACTACCAAAACCAAGTTCATTAAGACAAAGAGCCTTTCATTCCTTCCCATCTGTATTCTCCAAGTACTTCACCACCAAAATACAAACTCTTCGTTACAAGCTTGACAGGACACCCTGTCAACCATGCCCACCTGACCCTTCCTTCTCTGGCACACCTCTTACTACTGTTATCCCAGTCTCACAAGAAGAAATTCTCAACACAATCAGATCCATGTCGTTCAAAACCTGCGAACTGGATCCTCTTCCAGGTTCTCTCTACTCCGACTGTCTCCCTATTCTCCTCCCGTTCATCATTGACATCATCAACACTTCTCTTCAAACTGGAACTGTCCCGGATTCTTTCAAGTCTGCTATCGTTCACTCTCTCCTCAAGAAATACAATTTAGACCCTAATGAACGGAAAAAACTACCGGCTTATTTCTAATCTCTCTTTCTTGTCAAAACTCCTTGAAAAAGTTGTCCTCAACCAGCTGAACTCTCACCTGTCTGCCAACAATCTCCTCAATCCTTTCCAGTTAGCCTACTGCCAGTGCCACAGCGCTGAAACTGCCCTACTACACATTCTCAACAATCTCCTTGCAACTGATATTGGCAAAGTCTCTCTCCTCACACTCCTTGATCTGTCTGCAGCCTTTGATACTATTGATCATGGTATTCTCCTCTAGACTCCATCACATTTTTGACATCTCTGACATTGCTCTCTCTTGGTTCACTTCATATCTATCAAACAGAAAACAAACTGTTCTCATCAATGGCACTTACTCTCAACCTGCATACCTGACCTGTAGTGTTCCACAAGGATCTATCCTTGGCCTTGTTCTTTTCACTCTTTACACCTCCCCCCTGTCCACCATCATCAACTTCAAGACAGTGACTCACCTGATAATGTACAACGCCTCTTGACTCACTGACTGTTACTCGGACGTCAAGAACTGGATGACATGCAGTAAACTTCAGCTTAACGACGACAAGACAGAAGCTTCAGTTGCCTCCTCTTTCTCTCCCATTATCATTACGTCACACATCAGTCCCAATTTCTGATGCAGCTAAGAACCTTGGTGTCTACCTTGACTCTACTCTGTCCATGAACAACTTTGTTTCTCAAACTGCCAGATCTTGCTACTATCACCTCCATCGTATAAGCCTGATCAGGAAGTATCTTTCTGTCGAAACAACTGCAAAACTCGTTCTCTCCTTTATAATGTCCCGCATTGACTATTGCAATTCACTCCTGTCTGGTCTTCCTGCCTCCACCATTCACATGCTACAGCGCATTCAAAACAATGCTGCATGCCTTGTACTCAAAAAGAAAAAAGCTGACCACATGTCCCCTCTCCTGGCACAACTTCACTGGTTCCCTGTATCAAAGCGCATACAGTACAAACTGGACACCGTGTGCTACAAAAGCCTCAATAACGCAGCCCCCGATTACCTGTCAAGCCTACTTGAGATCTATGTTCTCTCACATACCCTCCCCTCTGCCTCCTATCCTCTCACTTTTCGCTTTCCACGCACTAAGCTCAATACGTTTTGACCACGAGCCTTCTCTGTTTCTGGTCCACTCTCCTGGAACAAACTTCCTCTCTCAGTCTGTCAGCAACCTACTTTTGTCTCCTGCAAGTCCGCTCTCAAAACTCACCTTTTCTCCTCTGCATACAATCCTGACCTCATTCAACTCCCACTGCATCCTGTCTCCACTCGGCATGGAATCACATTGTAATATATAGGTAGAAAGAAACTCTAGGGAGAGCTAGACAACAGAAGGTCTTCAGAGAAGTAACCCCCTTTAGACAAGTGTTTCGGCCCTGAATTCCTTACACTCTCGGGGGGCCGGGCCACATCCAGGTCATGACTCCTGGATGCCCTTCTGCTGTTGTCTATTTTTTTTTTTTTTTTTTTTCCCCACGCCGGGGATCGAACCTGGGCGATTCTGCGCTTCAGAACTGCGGTACGCGGTTTTACCAATGTGCTAACGGGGCACACATCATCTGTAGGGAATTTAATCCTTATGAAGTTCACTTTTTTGGTTCCTCCTTGCCCAGATCCAGCTTGAGCTCCTTTCTGCTGCCTCTGCCATCGCTTTAAGGGCTCTAGTCCTCTTCTTCCCAGAAATGGCGAGTTGTTTCATGAGATCATAAGCGGAGGTGCCCACAAACCCTCTTGCCCCGACCTCTATGGCGAAGATTTTGACCCGCAGACCTGCTTTCTTCAGGGTGCTGGCAAGACCGGCGTATTTTTCGGTCTTGTAGATATGTGCTTCTTCCATTCTGCTTTCGTATGGCACAGTGAGTTCTATCAGAATCACTTGTTTCGAGGAGTCAGAGTGGAGAGCGATGTCTGGTCTCATGCCTGTCTTGCTGATGACATCTGGGTAATTTCTCCACTCTGGGAGGTCTGCTGTACACTCCCAGTCGACTGCTCCATCCAGAAGACCCTTTGGCAATGTGCTGGTTGTCATAGCCCTTTCGGGCCAGACCTGTTTCCCTCCTGCTTTGTAGAACGTTGTCATAGCAATTGGTGCGTTTGGGGTCATGGTTTTTTCGCTAACCACATCTGTGATCACTTTCAGAACTTGGTTGTGCCTCCATGTATACCTTCCTTGGGCTAGCGCTACTTTGCAAGAGCTTAGGACATGTTCCACTGTTTGTTTCTTCTGACAGAGCGGACATGCTGGGTCGTCTGCTTTCCCCCATTTCACTAAGTTTGCATTCGAGGGGAGCAGGTCATATACAGATCTGAGGAGGAAGCTTATCCTTAGAGGAGCCATGTGCCACATATCGTTCCAGCTGAGACTTCTTTGGAGTGCACTGTCCCATGTTGTCCATCGCCCCTGTTGACCTTGCTGGACTGCCTTCTGCACTCTTTTGACATCTTCTTCTTCCTTCAACTCCTGTATGATCATGTCTCTTTTTTCCTTCCCTTTGGCTTTGGACCACCACTGCATTTTTGTTGCTCCCAGTCCCTGTCTGTTGGTTTGCGTGTGTCCAATTATTTCTTTGATGCTGAGGTTTCTCTTGGCATTGTTTACAGCCTCTTGGACTTTCCACTTTCTGCCAGTTCTCAGCTTTGGATGAACTGCTCTCACGATATTGTCCTCCGATTCCTCCAGCATGCTCAACAGTCTTGCTTTTCCAACTTTGTATTCCTCCACTATGGATTTCAGAGGTAGCTTCAGCATTGCTTGACGACAGTAGAATGCAACATCAGTGAGACCAGGTGGGACACCGAGCCATTTTCTTGTGTATTTGTTGATTTTGGCTTCCATTGCTTCGACTGTGCTGGTGCAAATGTCATAGATTAGCAGTGGCCACAGCAGCTTTGGTATCAGCATGAACTGTAGACACCAGACTTTGTATTTGCCTGGCAGTCCGCAGTTATCTATTTTCTTCAGGCCTTCTTCTGCTGTTTGCTTGGTTTCACATCCCCTTTGTGTGTCTTTCAGGGAGTCATCATACCATCTTCCGAGACTTTTTACTGGCTCTTCTGTGACAGTGGGGATGGCTTGGTTGGCTACCATGAATTTGACTGAATCTGCCACTTTTCCTTTTCGCAGTGAGAGACTTCGGGATTTCTTAGGTTTGAACCTCATTCTTGAAGAGGCCACCAGCTCATCCAGCTGCTTTATGATTTGGTGTGTCTCTTCCTCATCCGTGGACAAGACTGTTGTGTCATCCATGAAAGCTTTCAGAGGAGGCATCTGGTATCCATCTCCCAGATTCACTGGACCTGAACTCTTCATTGCAGCTTTCAAGATGACTTCCATTGCCAACACGAACAGTATGGGAGAGATTGCACAGCCCATTGCAATGCCCACCTCTAGGTCTATCCAGTCCGTGGTGTATTCTTTGGTAGAGAACCGCATTGAGAACCCTTGGAAATACTTCCTCAGCATTGTTCGGATGTTTTCTGGGATGTGATACATTTCAAGAGCCAGCTGGATCATATCGTGTGGAACTGATCCATATGCATTCGCCAGATCAAGCCAAACTACGTCAATGTCTCTCTTCTCTGTTCTTGCTTTTTGGATGGCATCCCAAATCAACGTGGCATGTTCCAAGCATCCAGGCATTCCTGGTATGCCTCCCTTTTGGACTGACATATCCAGATACTTGTTTTCAGTCAGGTATTTTGTCAATCTTGCTGCCATAACAGAGAAGAAGATTTTCCCCTCGACGTTCAGAAGTGATATTGGCCTGAACTGATTGATGCTGCTGGAGTTCTGCTCCTTCGGAATGTACACTCCTTCAGCTCTCATCCATTGGTCGCTGATCTTCTGGTTCCTCCATGCTGATCGAATCATCTTGTGGAGCCACTCGAGCACTTTTGGGCATTTCTTGTAGAGCAGGTATGGTATTCCGTTTGGTCCAGGTGCTGACTTGGCTCTGGCTTTCTTTACTACGTTCTTCACTTCATCCAGTGTTGGTGGTTTGTTATTGAATTTTCCTTCTGGCGCTGCAGGCCAAACCAGATTTTGGATTTCAAGTGGTGCCTCGCGCTGAGAATCGGAATATGTTTCCCTGAGATGCTGCTCTAGGGTTTCCTTGCCCACTGTGAGAGTCCCTGATTTGGGTTGTTCAAACAGCTTTCTTGCAAAGTCAAAGGGATCTTTGAAGAAACGATCTTGAGTCTTCTTCTTTTTGCTCTTTCTTCGCCTTGCTGATTCCACTTTGCTGAGAGCATTGTGTTTGGCCTTCAGATCTTTCCAGAGTTCCAGGAGCCCTTGCTTCTCGAATTCTGAGGCAGTTTTCATTCGCTTTTTAAGCTTCCTTTTCTCCCTCCGGATGCTCTCCATCTGTTGCTGTCTTCTGGATTTCTGGGGAGGCGTTTTTGTCTTTGGCTGCTTCACTCCATAAGTGTCCCTGCAGATAGAGTATATGATGTCTCCGTATGTGTCAAGTTTGTGTTCCAGCGTACTGTTCCCTATTAGCGCATTCAGCTTAAGGACAAGTTCCTCATCTAATTTCTCCCATTGTTCTTTTGCACCGGCAGGCGGCAAATTGAGTTTTCCACGTTTGGCGTTAAGAGCTTGTGCAAAATCCGCATCAGAACCGTCAGCGTGGATGTCCTTGGCACTATGGTTTAATTCCTGGCCTTGGTCATCCAACGTCTCACCTGCTATCGCAGTGCGCTGCTGCTGGTTCGTATGTGTCTTCAAACAGCCCATTTTTGTCCTGTGGATCTTCATGCCGCGTTTGGTGGTGAATCTCCTTCCACACGCACACGGAAATTCCAACTGGTCATTAATCATGGTCCGTTGTGCGTTTCCAGTCGTGATGGAGTCAGTGCCGATGGATTCATCATTCTCTCCCCCTTTCGGTGAATCCTGGGAGCATCTTTCATTTGAAAAACTCGTGGCATGTTATCAAAGGCAAGGTGGGAAGCCAACCCACAAAGCCCGCAGATCTAGTCTTTCCCAGTGTCCTTCGGTCTTTCCCGAATGTCCTCCGAACTATTCCCGGAAGTCAATGGACTGACCATGTGCAGGTAGAAAGAAACTCTAGGGAGAGCTAGACAACAGAAGGTCTTCAGAGAAGTAACCCCCTTTAGACAAGTGTTTCGGCCCTGAATTCCTTACACTCTCGGGGGGCCGGGCCACATCCAGGTCATGACTCCTGGATGCCCTTCTGCTGTTGTCTATTTTTTTTTTTTTTTTTTTTTTTTTTCCCACGCCGGGGATCGAACCTGGGCGATTCTGCGCTTCAGAACTGCGGTACGCGGTTTTACCAATGTGCTAACGGGGCACACATCATCTGTAGGGAATTTAATCCTTATGAAGTTCACTTTTTTGGTTCCTCCTTGCCCAGATCCAGCTTGAGCTCCTTTCTGCTGCCTCTGCCATCGCTTTAAGGGCTCTAGTCCTCTTCTTCCCAGAAATGGCGAGTTGTTTCATGAGATCATAAGCGGAGGTGCCCACAAACCCTCTTGCCCCGACCTCTATGGCGAAGATTTTGACCCGCAGACCT
>JAPXFY010002108.1:5000-15000 GCA_030674185.1 Monoplex corrugatus
AAAACGATCAAACTCAAGAAAAAAAAACCTCCTTGGTGGAACAATGACACACAGAGACTACTTGGAAAGAAAAACGGGTTGCTGTAAAAGACAGGCAAAAAGGCAGAAGAAGACATCGCTCAGACCATGGTAGCACTGGAAAAAACGGACGAATATAAAAGAATTATGGATAAAAAAAAAACAGAGCAGTCGAAATATGTAGCTTAGGAAGCAAAAGACAATAAATGGAAACACGAAAAAGGAAAAATTATTGCGTACTGAAATAAAAATTGACACAGATGATGAAATAACTGAACAAGAAAAGCATGAAGCGCTTCAAGGGTGTAGAAAAGAACATAGCCCTTGGTTCAGACAAGATTCCATACTTGACATCAAAACGCTATCTGAACACGACAAAAATTGAATTACGTACATTCTATCAAGACAGTTTCTGAGAGATTCATGTTCTCAAGGACTGCACACGCAGCTCCTATTGTCCGTCTTTACGAAACAACAAAACCATTCAGCAACTCGACTGGGTTATACCACTTGGCTAAGTCATACTACTTGACCTAGTTATACCCACTTGATTCAGCCATGCCACATGACAAATGTATGAGTAGATGTCGCGCCAGCAGGCAGCCCAAAAGTGTGTGTTTCGTTCTTTCTACAGCCAACTCGGAAGACAGGGCAATGCTTCTTCGTCTTTACTCGTCACTGTCTGATTCTCAACTGACTACAGTATTTTATATTTCACAGTGAATAGCAATCAGTTTTTCATTTAAAACGAATATCATGCCGTGCTGCTATCCGCACGCTGTTTACTGTTAACACCCCGTCACAGTGTGTGTGGTGTTTTACAGTGATTTTATCGTGGTTCTATTTGATTTTATGCATTGAATATTAAAAGCCGTGTGTGTGTGTGGTGTGTGTGTGTGTGTGTGTGTGTGTGTGTGTGTGTGTGTGTGTTGTGTGTGTGTGTGTTAGGTTAGGTTAGGTTAGGTTAGGTTAGGTTAGTTTAGGTTAGGTTAGGTTAAGTAGGTTAGGTTTTGTTTTGTTTCGTTTCGCTTTGTTTCGTTTCGTTAGGTTAGGTAGGGTTGGGTTAGGTTGGTTAGGTTTGGTTTGGTCTGGGTTGGTTCGGTTCGGTTCGGTTAGTTTTGGTTTGGTTTGGTTTGGTTGGTTTGGGGAGGTGTTAATGTACACATCAACTCATCAGTATTGGTGAGCCTGTCTTTCTGTTCATGCAGTTTGAAGACAATTGAGGGTACAACTCTGATAGTATATGGTTTGGACAAGTTCTTAATGATTTTGTTTTTATACAACATGATATGAGGTGAGTGCGCTGCGCACGCGCGCGTGTGTGTGTGTGTGTGTGTGTGTGTGTGTGTTGTGTGTGTGTGTGTGGTGTGGTGTGTTGTTTCCCGTGTATGTGTTGCATGCGTGTGTCTGTCTGTCCTGTCTGTCTGTCTGTGGCTGTGTATAAGACAGATACAGAGAGAAAAGAGAGAGAAGAAAAACAGAGATAGAAGAAACAATATACAAACAGACAGACCACAGAGACCCAGACTCAGACTCAGAATTGTTTAATGTACATTGGTTTTTTAGGCAGATAGAGATAAAGAGAGAGTGAGAGAGAGAGAGAGAGAGAGAGAGAGAGAGAGAGAGAAAAGACAGACAGACAGACAGACAGACAGACAGAAGAGAGAGACAGAGAGAGAAAAACAGACAGACAGAGAGAAAGAAAGAGACAGAGAAAGAAAGACATACGGGACAGACAGACAGACAGACAGAGACAGAGAGAAACAATGAAAGTCCGTAATCAGCCCAGACTGCTGTAACGCTACAGTGGCTGTCTGTTGTGTTACAGGGAAATTAGTACACGCTTATGTTGGGAAAGCGTCGCTTATTTTCAACACTCGCGTCCAAATAGAGGCAGTGACCATTTCAGACACTTCACAGAGAGGTTTTTAGTTGGGAGACACAAAACTGGGACACACACAATCACTTTGTTGTGAAACGCTGAACCTTCTGGTATCTCATCATGAGTGTGACTCACATTTTGAACTGCTGATTTTAAGAGAGTACAGACTCTGTGAAGACTGATATCATGAAAAGAGTTATGTTTTATACTGTGGGGTTCCTGCTGATAACGCTGTGTTCTTCAGAAGGTAAACGATATGACAACTCCATTATCTGCTCTTGTCAATGTTCTTTCTTTTCGAAACAAGTGTATTTGATACTGGAAATCATGAAAACTCAAAGAAAAAAGCGTTACCTTACATGTCGTTGGCGAAAGTATATGCTAATAGTAATGTGAAACAGTAGTTGTTTACATATTCAGTTGTTTAATGTACATCAAACATGAAGTATGTTTTCAGCCCCACTATGGCCCTTAGCGGTCGATGAGGCTGTACACAGCACGATTGGTCAAACAGAATTGAAGTGCGTCTTTTGAATTGTTTCTATCTATCTATCTATCTATCTATCTATCTATATCTATCTACTATCTATCTATCTATCTATCTATCTATCTACCTATATATCTATCTATCTATCTATCTATCTATCTATCTATCTATCTATCTATCTATCTATCTGTCTATCTATCTATCTATCTATCTATCTATATATATATCAATATATCAATCTATCTATCTATCTATTTATCTATCTATATGTCTGTCTGTCTGTCTATCTGTCTTATTCTATCTATCTATCTATCTATATATATATATATATATATATTTATATATATATATATATATATATATATAAAGTATCAGCAGAAAAAGAACTCTTGACTGTCGGGCTGGTTACAGGTCCAACAGGGACACAACAGACATGTTATTTGTCTTACAGATTTCGATAGAAAAAGTAAGGAACAGCGAACAAGAAGCTTTCATTACCTATATCGATTACAGCACGGCCTTTGACAGTGTCATACACCATGAAACTGTTTTTACATCATGGCAGAGACGGGCTTCCCTAAACACTTGGTGTCACTTATAGCAGCATTATACGAAGACCAAAAACCGACCATCAGATGGAATGGTGCACACTGCGAATATTTTGGCCGTAGAAAAGGAGTCAGGCAGAGCTGTATACTTTTCCGTAATCTTTTAACTTATATATAGAGCAGGTCATTAGAGAGGCAGATTTAAAAGAGATAGGAATAAAGATTGGAGGAAGAAACATCACCAACCTGAAATGTGCAGACGCCACTGCAATAATGGCAGATAACATCACAAGCATGAAGAGAATTCTCTACCGAGTAGATGCAGCAGTTTGCAGAAGGATTAAAACTGAATATTTAAAAAAAATAAATAAATAAAAAACAAAGCCTGCACACAAAGAGAAAAGAAGGCCAGGAACATCCCCAAAAATTCAAATAAATAAAACAGACTTAGAAAATGTTCAATATTTCAAATATCTAGGGTCTGTAAAACTCGGGTTTTACCTCACAGAACAGAAGAGGCAACGCTACCTGCGGTAAAGATAACAGAGCAGATTACGCTGTGACCTGGCTGTTTTTTCAGACTTCCTAAAGGATGCAACGTCTCTCCTTCAAGTGTCAAAAAAATAGCAATGGAACGGCTCCACCTCAGCCAAAAAAAAAACAGAGTTCATCTGTCTGAACCAAGAAGGCACAAAAGGTATGAGAAGTCCTCAATGGAGATACGGTCAAACAAGTTCAAGATTTTAAAACACCTTGGCAGCTACATTGACCCCCACAGAACAAACGTCAACACCAGACTCGGGAAAAGCCTTGGGCACACTAAATCAACTAGAAATTTGGAAATCCAATCTACCAGACAACCCGAAAAGGAACTTCTTCCGAGCAGCAGTGGAGTCCGTTCTTACATATGGGTCAATCTCTTGGACCCAACAACGACATTGGAGAGGAAGATTGATGGAACATACACACGAATGCTGCGTGTAGCCCTGAACAAATCATGGAGAGAACATCCAACTAACGAAAGAATTATACGTCAACAAAGACTGCGCTTAGCGGACACTGCTGGCGTAGCAAAGAAGAACTGGTGGGGAATGTTCTACTATGGACCCAGTCACGGCAAACAAAGACCAGGACTTTAAAGAAGACCTTCATCGACCAAAACCCTTTTGGATATACGGGCTTTTCATATGATGAACACCTATTGCAATGTCTGACAGAAAGGATGGAAGAAACGTGTCAAGATAGCCGAGCAAGCTCGACATGATGAGATGAGGAGGATCTGTAAAAGCAAATGACGGTTCCTCCACCAAAATAGAAAATAAAAATTTGGAATGGCAAAGCAAAAAATGGTCCAATTAAATGGTCCAATTAAACAAGCCTATGGAAAGACAGAGGGCTTCCCAAAGATTTAAAACTAAGAATTCTGAAAATTTTGTTTTCGGCCTGTTTTAATGTATGGTTGCGAAGCCTGGACACTAAGAAAAGACGAAAAAAAAAAAAAAATCAATACAGCAGAAATTAGCTCTATAGACGACTTCTCAAGCCAAAGGGAAAGACAGAAGAAGAAACGATAGGTGTTAAAGGAACTATCTATCTATCAGGCGCAGGCTGCTGACAGAGATCACAACAACAAAATGCTGAATACTAGGCCATGCGATCAAACACCAAACAGATCTGATGTCAACGGTCCTGCAGAGGAAAGTTGGGGTGAGGAGAAGAAAGGGACGATCACACAACTTCTATTCCAACAACATCGGTGAAGTCTGTGGTCTGGAGATCCAGGAGGTCGCCCACAGATGTCTTAATCGTGTTACCTGGAGAAAACTGTGACGTCGAATGTGGCTCCTACCACTGATCACGGGAGGGAGAGAGATGATGATGATGATGATGATGATCTCTCTATCTATCTATCTATCTATTCTATCTATCTATCTATCTATCTATCTATCTGTCTGTCTATCTATCTATCTATCTATCTATCTATTACCTATCTATCTGTCTATCTATCTGTCTGTCTGTCTCTCTCCCTCTCTCTCTCTATCTCTCTCTATCTCTATCTCTGTATCTATCTCTCTACTTACCTACTTATCCATCTATTTGTTTATCTGTCATTCTATCTACCTACCTACCTACCTACCTATCTATATATATGTCTGTCTCTCTTATCTAGCTACTTATCTATTTATGTATTCATTTCGTAGGCCCTATGTTATATTCATTTTGCAGCAGTGGTGTGACAATTTACATAACTGATAAATCAGTAGAGCAAAAGTAACTTTCTTATTATTTTATGCACACACACACACACCCACGCACGCACACACACACACACACACACACACACACACACACACCACACACACAACATTCAAAATGGCGGAGACTCCTGACGGATAAAAATTTCGGCAGTCAGAGATAACAGGAAATAGTCTCAAATGACCAGAACAAGACGGGGGCGCCTTGCTGAACAGAGGCAAGAAGCTGCGTCTGCGGAAAAGACCGACTACGAGAGGCCGTCGACCAGCGACAAGCGAGACAGGATCAAAAAGGCAGAGACTGTCCCTTCAAATGGCGCTTCGACCGCGGTTTTCCACGGGCACGCAGAGCGGGACAACATCCATCACATCTGTACCAAGCTCTGCGGAACTCGTGAGTACGATCGTTGAACTAAAAAACATCGTACTGGATCTGCGCAACCAGGTCAGTACCTTAGAAAGGACTGTGCTTGCGCAGATCGAGGCCCGGTCGACAGCAACCGCCACCATCAAACCGACCAGGAACAGTCATATCACAGACAGATAATTCCACAACAACTCCCACGTACGCAGACGTTCTAAAACAAAAGCACACACGCAGGCAGGACGTCCAACAGGCACAACGATCAAACACAACAAAAACTAGCAGCAATACTCGAGCGAAAACAGAGCTTGAAAAGAAAACCAAAGACGGAAAGAACACCATGACATCAAAAAAGCTAAAGACGTCACATCACAGCTCAAGGACGCAACGTCACACACCAAAAAGATTTCAGAACAACGTAAAACAAACCACGACCTTCCCTATGTTCTGACTATCCATGATTCAGTGTTGAAAGGTGTCCACTCGAGACGACTGGACGATCTTATGGTTTTGAAGGAGACTCAAGTACTGTGAATAACATTCATGACATACAAAAATCTTTAGACAAGTCACTTTCCAACTTTGACAGTCCTGCAGACTGTATTGTTTTACACTGTGGTGTCCACGAACTGAATAGCAAAGATCTCAAAGCAACAACACAAAATTTAGCTTCTTCCATCAAACATATAACACAAAAATATCCAAACACAAAGATAGTCATCAGCAAGGTCGCCCCTGTACGACAGTCACGTATGGAAGTTCGGCGGAATTTGTTTAACGCCTTTTTATCTGCTGAACTTGTTAACATAAAAAATCTTTCATTTGTCTCCCATGATAACCTTCGAACTAACCAGCAGTTTCTACAGGACAATATTCACCACCCACCGCCAGAGGAAGCAGCGTGATAGCGGGGAACCTGGAAGACACATTCGGGATCTATTTTGGGAGACGCCTAGAAGACCAGGAGGATCACGACCTTCACGGCCACACGCCTCTAGATTCTCCCGAGGACCGTTCCCCTATTTTGACAGCTATGAACCGTGGTGGCTGTCATACAACATGTTTTGAATGAATAGTAGTAGATCTACAGTGACCAACGTTTCAGTCACAGGACTTTTTCCTCGTCATCTCTGACAGTTCTCTGGTGAAAGTCAGGACTCAGACTATAATCTCTGTACATTTGAAGGCGTGTATACTATTATTTAATTTATTTATAATTTATTTCTGTTCTAGATCAAAAGTCTTATCTTGATTAGTAGGACTTCTTTTCTCCATAGTTTTACTCATTTTTTGTTTCTACCTTTACTTTGTAGTAAAAGTAATCATTCCCCCCCCCCCCCCTCCCCATTTTCCTCGTACACGGAAAACCAAATATACGTGATTTTCAAACAAATCACCGTTAATTGAAAATAAGGGATTAGCCGACTATGAAAATCAATTTTTTACAGTGGAATTGTAGGTCTATTTCCACCAATTCAGCATACCTGGAACATTTCCTTGCCTCAAATCAGTGTGAAGTCTTGATTCTGCAGTCGCTTAATGTTATACCAACCAAACTTCCCAATTTCCAAAATTACTATTATCCACCAGTGTATGCCTATGGGAATCCCGGGAAGAAAGTAGCCACTGCGATATACATACTTAAAGAGTTACAATATCACATATTTACTTCCCCAGTTTTAACGTCAACTGAAGACTTACACGCTTGTGCCGCTACAGTACAATTCAGTAATTCTTTTATCCTGAACGTTTTGTCAGTCTACCTGCCAACAGGTCCAAATGACCACAACACAGAATGGCTGCGCACGATTCCGGATCTGCTGCACGGTAAATGGCTAATAGGTGGAGACTTTAATTCCCACTCCCCGTTTTGGGAAAAAGATTGCTGTACTGTGACAAGCAATCGTTTAGTAGAAAATATAGTTGACAGTTCGCTTTTCCTTTTGAATGATGGGAGTGTCACTAGAATTCCTGATATTTCCAAACATCGGGCAACAGCCATCGATCTGTCTTTAATCTCACCAGAATTAGTACCCTGCTGTACCTGGGACACTCACAGAGATACTTTAGGAAGTGATCACTTACCTATCCTCATAACACTAACTAACGAAAACATCAGGATGAAAGACAGCATTCCTGATATTATACCAAAATATAATTATACACGCGCTGATTGGTCCTTGTTTCAGACTGTTCTTTCTATTCGAGATTTCACACATTATGAAAGTGAAAATGTAGACGTTATGTTTTCTAAATTCCAGGAGTCAGTTCTAGCTGCTGCAGACCTTTCCATCCCGAAACTCAAAACTTTTAAGTCTAATAACCGTTTGGGTAATGTTTGGTGGACGGAGGTATGTGAGCAAGCAGTTCAGTATAAAAAGAGAAATACAAAATCTACATCAAAAGCAGGAAACCTGAAGATCATATGGAAATGAAAAAAGCTAACACCCAGTGTAATAAAATCATCGCTGAAGCAAAAAAAAAATTACTGGCATCATACTGCACAAAAGAAATTTCAGATTTCAAGGATTTCCATAAAGTATGGACAAAAATGAATCAAATGAAAAATGGAGCCAACTTACCTAGGTGTCCAATAATGATTGATACAAGTCACAAATTTCTTTCCGACATGGACAAAGCTGAAACTTTTGTGGAACTTTTTGCCCAAAATAGTAAAGTAGATGGTTTGACTCCTACCTGCAAACACTACAGGGAAATGGCAGCTAACAACCCTATCTACACTGATCCAATACCTCAAAATGATCTCTGGTTAATTCTCCAATCACCTTAGAAGAGTTAAAAAACACTATCTTGTCTCTGCGCAACAAAAGGAGTTCGGTAGGTGTTGATGCAGTTTCAACTGAAATGATTAAACATCTTCCAGAAAACTATATTATTTTTTTTACACAAAAATTTTTCAGAAATGCTGGGCTGGTGGAACTATACCACAATTATGGCAAACGTCTGTTGTTATACCAGTATTAAAAGCAGGAAAGCCTAAAAACAATAAAACAGTTACAGACCTATTGCTTTAAAAGTCCCATACGAGCAAACTATTGGAAAAATTGGTATTAAACAGACTTGTACATTACTGTGATAAAAATAAACGTTATTCCAGTAAATCAGGCTGGTTTTAGAAAGGGAGATCTACAGTTGAGCACCTGGTTAAACTTACCACTCACATTCAAGAAAGAGTTTGCCCGCAGAAAAAGTCTTTTAGCTACATTTTTTGATGTGAAAAAAGCTTACGATCAAGTTTGGCATACGCGTTTATTGTACAAGCTGAAATCTATTGGTTTATCTGGCAATATGTATGATTACATTAAGTCTTTTTTAGCCAATAGAACTATTCAGGCAAGAGTGGGAACTAGTTATTCTACTTCACGACATCTTGATATGGGGAAATTTCCACAAGGTTCAGTGATAGCACCGCTTTTATTTAATATCCTTATACAGGATCTTCCTAAAGCACTCTCAAATCGTGTTGTTTTGGCACAGTATGCTGATGATATATGTATTTGGATGAATATTACTTTAAAAAAGACAACTCCACAGAGAGCACAGAATTACATTAGGAAATTGTATCAATCTGATCTTAATAATCTTGGAAACTATATGTTAGAAAATGGTCTGTCGTTGTCAGCGGAAAAAACTAACATGATGCTATTTAATTCTGGTGGTACTTTAAGTAACTTGCCTACTTTCAGATTGCTTGGTGAAGTGTTACATTACAAACAGGTTGTAAAATTTCTGGGAGTCTTTATGACATCGAAATTAAACGGAATGTCCATTTTGATTATATTTCAACAAAAGCAAGAAAAGCCCTAAATTTTCTAAAGATAATAAAGCCGATTACCTTGGGGAATGGATACGAACATACTAATTCATCTGTCAACAGCACTTGAAACGATCTAAATTATCCTATGCGCAAGAAGTGTTTTCAGTGCACCAAAATATTTATTAAAGAAGATACAAAGCTTAGACTGCAAAAGTATTAAAATTGCTCTAGGTCTCCCTACTCATGCCTCTAATCTGGAAACGTACAAAGTTGCTGGAATTCTGCCTCTGAACAACTATCGTGAGCTAGCGACAGCAAAATTTGCAGTTAGAACTACTTCACAAACGGACAATTTTGTGAGTAAGGAAATTAAAATCAGGTCTGATGTTGACTTTCCAAAGCGAGCAAAAAGCATTTCATCACAAATGACTGTTTCAACTTACATATCTGACTTGGTCAAACAGTCTAACATAAATATGGATGAAATAGCTGAGACACCATCAACAACGCCTATCCCTACATGTGAAATGCAAAAAGCCTCTTTTGATATTGATTATACAGACGCTAAGAAATCTGAAAACGTCAACATTTCGATATCCACAGCAAGAGAACACATCGATGAAAAATACCGTACCCATCTTCACATTTTTACCGATGGATCAGTCTTA
>JAPXFY010002108.1:20000-29681 GCA_030674185.1 Monoplex corrugatus
TTATGATATGTACTTTACAATACTACTACATCTAACTGTCACTGTTTTGATATGTACTTTACAATATTGCTACCTCTGTCATTGTTATGATATGTACTTTACAATACTACTACATCTAACTGTCACTGTTTTTATATGTACTTTACAATATTGCTACCTCTGTCATTGTTATGATATGTACTTTACAATACTACTGTCTATGTCATTGTTATGATATGTACTTTACAATACTACTGTCTATGTCATTGTTATGATATGTACTTTACAATACTACTACATCTAACTGTCACTGTTTTGATATGTACTTTACAATACTACTGTCTATGTCATTGTTATGATATGTACTTTACAATACTACTACATCTAACTGTCACTGTTTTGATATGTACTTCACAATACTACTGTCTTTGTCATTGTTATGATATGTATTTTACAATGCTGCTACCTCTGGCTGTCATTGTTATGATATGTACTTTACCACACTGCTACCTCTGGCTGTCATTGTTTTGATATGTACTTTACCACACTGCTACCTCTGGCTGTCATTGTTTTGATATGTACTTTACCACACTGCTACCTCTGGCTGTCATTGTTTTGATATGTACTTTACCACACTGCTACCTCTGGCTGTCATTGTTATGATATGTATTTTACCTCACTGCTACCTCTGGCTGTCATTGTCATGATATGTACTTTACCACACTGCTACCTCTGGCTGTCATTGTTATGATATGTACTTTACCACACTGCTACCTCTGGCTGTCATTGTTATGATATGTACTTTACCACACTGCTACCTCTGGCTGTCATTGTTATGATATGTACTTTACCACACTGCTACCTCTGGCTGTCATTGTTATGATATGTACTTTACCACACTGCTACCTCTGGCTGTCATTGTTATGATATGTACTTTACCACACTGCTACCTCTGGCTGTCATTGTTATGATATGTACTTTACCACACTGCTACCTCTGGCTGTCATTGTTATGATATGTACTTTACAATACTACTGTCTCTGGCTGTCATTGTTTTGATATGTACCTGAGAATAGTGGCATCTTTGACTGTTATTGTTTTGATGTGTACTTTACAACAATGCTATCTTTGTCATTGTTACCTCAGGCTGTCATTGTTTTGATGTGTACTTTGCAGTACATTTTTCCTTTGACTGTTATTGTTATGATAGGCACTTTACAATACTGTTACCTCAGGCTGTCATTGTTTTGATGTGTACTTTGCAGTACATTTTTCCTTTGACTGTTATTGTTATGATATGTACTTTACAATACTTAACTGAAGTGGCGACAGACTATTGAAAGAGATCTACAACTGGTGGGCAGACGCCGGAGTGATGTCCTGAGACTGTGCCGACCGAGCTAGTTGTAGCACACTTGCTGCCTTAAGCTTTGCATGATGTGGGAGTGTCCAAGACTAAGTGAGTAAATTTGCACAGCACATGAAGTCGTTTTTGTTATTTCTATTTTTACAGATACTGAGCACTTCCCTGTTGTCCTGATAGCCAGCCACTCTGAGGCTGGAGGCGGCATCTTGCTTATGAATGTGGGGACAGGTAGCAGGTACTCCGTGCCCAGTCCTCTCAAAGATCTCGTTGATGTGGACTACGATCCTGTAGAACAAACCATCTACTCGATAGAGGTGAGTCATAGCTGATTTAAATTTCGTATCTTTGACCTCTGCCTCTAAATCCGTTCTAATGTATGGAAGATACAAAGTTATGTCATCTTTAAACTTTCTTCTGTGAATCGTTTAGAGTTATTTATTTTAGAATAACAACGATGAAATGAAAATGATCACTGGTGAAATTCACATCAAATCTTTTCAGTCTACATACCTTGCAATGCCATATTTTCTCTCATATTTATGTTGAGGGACTATGGATACTGTGACAAAATGTAACAATGAAACAGACATATTGCTAAAAGTCTACAACAATTCGTTCAACGGTTTTAAGATCCCAGCCCGTCCACACTGACAGCAAAACCCTTCACATGAAAAAGGGAAGAAAACAAGACGTAAAAAAAAAAAAAAAAGGGGGGGGGGGGGGCACTGCTGTTTGTCAAGTTTCTTGTGAAGTCTTTGACAATGAATGCACCACGAAACACGCTAGGACACAGGACAAACAATCAAAGATCACTTCACTAACAACAGGTTTTCCATAGTATCACAGAGAGGAACATTACACAGACTCACAGGCCGTACAAAGATCACCTGACCCACATCAGGTTGTCCTTGGTAACAGCATGGGAACATTACATACAGATACATTGGCCATACAAAGATCACCTGACTAACAGATTGTCCTTAGTGCATGCACATCAACTGGTTGCTTAAAATCGAAAGATGGCACGCTTATCATGGAAAAAGACAACATACTGGACAGATGGGGAGAGTACATTAAAGACCTTTTTGAGGATGACAGAAACGAAGAACACATTATAAAAAGAACTTTGAAGGACCACCCATAATGAAAGATGAAGTTAGAGCGGCACTGAAAAAGATGAAACCAGGAAAAGCCCCAGGACCAGACAATATTACTACAGAGATGATTGAAGCCCTGGACGAATTTGGCATGGAAAAAATAATAGTCCTCCTAAATGAAATTTACGACACTAGAAAAATCCCCAAAGATATGTCAAAATCAATTTTCATTACACTTCCAAAGAAGACAGGGGCTATAGAATGCGAACTCCATCGCACAATCAGTTTGATGAGTCATGTAACAAAAATCCTGTTAAGAATAATCATGATGAGGACAAGGAATAGAATCAAAAGAGAAATAGCAGAAGAACAGTGTGCATGTGTTAATACACAAGTGACTCATATATCCGACGTCATCTTTTGTAGTGATTTACATGTGTTGATACAAGGGAACTAATGTATCTGACGCCATGTTTTGTATTGATGTACATGTGTTAATACAAGGGAACTAATGTTTCTGATATCATGCTTTTTAGTGAATACATGTCTTAATACAACTGGACTAATATATCTGATGTCATATTTTGTAGTGGTGTACGAGCCGCGTATAAGTGTTAATACAAAGGAACTAATATATCTGATGTCATGTTTTGTAGTGATGTACATGTGTTAATACGAAGGAACGAATATAGCTGATGTCATGTTCTTACACCACAGAGTAGACAGAGGGAACATCAAAATAGTCACACTATACCCATATTGTCCTTTCTAACTATGATATAAACACGCACGTGCAAACACTTAAGTAGGCACACACACGCACGTCGATACACAGCACACACAGACACACACACAGACACACACACACACACAGACACACACACACACACACACACACACACACACACACACACACACACACAAAACACACACACACGCGCGCGCGCGTGTAACGTTATTCTCTCAATCTTTTGCTGCAATTTTATTCGGTGAAAAGGCAGATTGTTAAAATGGCTTACACCTTTTCATTTTTGTGTGTGTCTTTTTTGTGTTTTTATTTTGTTTTATAGTTTTCAATGACCAGCCCAGGAACCAGTTGTTGATACTTTTGTTACTTTCTTGTGTCTAAATCAGGCGACAAGAATCGCTGCTTCACCTCTCAACAAAACTGGGACCATCAGAGAAAAAGATCTGCCAGATGGTCAGTATTCATGTTTACTTTTTTTAAGGATCATCGCTCTCAGGGAGGTTACCTTCCACCTAGTGGGGTTCTTTCAGTATAAATAACATTCCCACCTTCTGGAAATTCTGTCCTATAAATTTCCTCTGTTCTGTCACTATCGTTGTTTCTATCTTGTTCCTTTGCTTTCTGTCATTTCTTCCTGTCATTTTCTGCCTTGCTGGTCCATTCATCTCTATGTGTTTTATAAAGTCTTGCGTACTTTTTCTTAGGATTGATAATTGGGTACATGTATTAAGTGCATTTTTGGGCTCTAGGGAGATGAGATATGCGGAAGCAATTTTAGGTGATTTATGACCGTTTTTCTATATGTTTTAATGTACTTAGGTATACTTTAAATTTGTATTCAGATGTGTTTTTTTAATTACCCTGTGCTATAAATTGGATGGGGTGGTCAACGCCTGGAGCATGTCCTTAGATTATGTGTGCAAATGCATTGATTCATATACTTAATTTTTTTTGTCCTGTTGAAGTTTCGTATGTTTTGAAGCGGTTCTAGCCCTGATATGGCTCCACGCAGTCGCCTGGGCTTTATACAACAGTAACAAAAAACGGGAGGTTACCTTTGTGCTCATTTTTTTTTTCCTTTCGTCTCATTTTCTACACCACTTTAATGGCCATAGAAGCTGGAACAGTTTTTACAGTGCGATGATGATGATGTCAATGAGGATGATAATCATAATGCTATGTAGTTCCATCTAGGATTGAGACTACGTGTAGGGCTGTACTCTACTCTTACTACCATAATATCTCCTGACGTCAACCAGGCCCAAGAGATACAGACATCTGCGGTGCTGGTGAGAAGATTTTGAACAACACCGTCAATGATGCATCCGTGAAGTAGATGAGACTGGACTGTGTAGGTCCCAGTATTCCCAATGAGCCCATAGCATGCCCAGCTATGGGTAGGAGCTGGTCAGAGCCGAACAATTCCACGATGATGTTTGGAGGGACTGATGGGAATGCGAACCCACAACCTTCCAGTCGGTAGTCTGTTGCACTAACGACTGTATATACAACTATACTCTCCACTGACACACAGACATGACTGTATAAAAGAAATTGTCTCCATTGACACACACATGACTATATAAAAGAAATATTCTCCACTGAGACACAGACATGACTGTATAAAAGAAATAGTCTCCATTGACACAAAGATAGGACTGTATAAAAAATAGTCTCCATTGACACACAGACATGACTGTATAAAAGAAAGTCTCCATTGACACACAGACATGACTGTATAAAAGAAAGTCTCCATTGACAAACCTCTTTTAAAAAAAATAGTAACCTGTGTCGTAGGAAAACAGCAACACCAAATGGATTCAAACATACATGATAGAATTGATCGTTTTTAGGGCAAAGCTAGACACAAAATATTAAAGAGACGTTTAAAACATATTAACTCCTTCCTTCATCCAATCATCATCATCATCAAGTGCCTTGCCACATGGCGTTGGAGATCATGGTCCTCCATACGTTTCTATCCCTTGTTGCTGCAACCACATCCTCTACCCTGTCTGTCTTCAGCCACTCTGCAATCAGTCCAATATTTTTTCCCTGGGTCTACCTGGTGCTCTCTTTCCCTCCAGCTTTCCTGTTGTGACCAGGTGCTCCAATTCCCCTTTACTCATAAAATGGCCTCTTTTCCTGATCTTTCTAATCAATGAATTTCTTGTGTCTGCTCCATCAAGACTGTCTCGTTTGTTTTCTTTGTTGTCCCTAGAACTCTCAACATTCTTCTTAGAAACCACATCTCGGCTGCCTCAATATTGTTCTGGCTTTGCTTGTTGATTGTCCACACCTCACAACCGTGTAACATTATCGGTTCTATTAACATTCAAGAACTCTCTTCCTGATGTTTATTGATAGGCATTTGTTGGTAAAATGCTTTTCATCGTCTTGAATGCAGTTTTGGCTTGGCCGATTCTGCTGGCTATTTCTGATGTGCATCTGCCGTCTTGTGAAATGATCCTATGAAGAAAAAAAACATGCACGTTTCTATGGGCATACGCACACATGCACGTACATATACTCACATGCATACGTGCAGACACACACACAGACACACACACAACAGACATGACCGTATACCTGCACAGCGCCTCTTCCCAGCTCGGCGGACTGCGTGAGTACAGCAGAACTAAAAAATATCATACTGGCTCTGCGGGACCAAGTCAATTCTCTGGAAAAGACTGTCCTGACTCTAATCACTACCCAGCAAAAAAAGAACATCACCATGGCAACCCGTAACTGTCACACACAGACGGATCTACATGTTACACATCCCACCTACGCTGATGCACTGAAACAAAACCACATAAGCAAGCAGGACGACAAACAGGCTCGAAAACCTCAACGCACCAAAACCCAGCAGCAAAACCAAACAGCAAGCAACAAAAGTGCCTGAAAAATAAAATAAAAAACAAGAAAGAACAACGTCAATGACGTCATACCAACTAAAGACGTCATTTCACTTCCCAAACATAGGCCTACACCATCCCGTTCTGAAAATATTCCAAACAACATAAAAAGACCCACGATCTTCCGTACGTTCTCACTGTCCACGACTCTGTGTTGAAGGGTGTCAACTCAAGAAGACTGGGACGATCTTACGGTTTTGAAGGAGACTCGTGCCCTGTGAACAACCCTCATGACATTAAAAGCTCATTAGACCTGGCCTTTCCAAATTTGATGATTCAGCAGACTGTATTGTTTTTCACTGTGGTGTGCATGAATTGAACAGCAAAGATCTCCCTGCAACAACTTAACACTCGCTTCAGGCATAAAACAAATAGCACAAGAACATCCAAAATATAAACTAGTCGTTAGTAAAGTTGCCCCTGTACGGCAGACACGAATGGAGGTTCAAACAAAATATGTTCAACGCTTTCCTATCTGCTGAACTTGTTGATATGAAAAACATTTCTTTTGTATCACATGAGAACCTTCGTACCACTCAACAATTTCTAAAAGACGACATTCACCCCACCACCAGAGGAAGTAGCATCATTGCAGGAAGTCTTGGAAGACACATTCGAGACCTATTTTTGGGAGACTCCAAGGAGAACATCAAGATCAAGATCAGCACAGCTACACCCTTCCAGATTCTCGAGAGGACAGTACCGCCTTTTTGACAACTACATACCATGGTGGCCGTATAATATGTTTTGAAATAACAGTATTACATATACAATTCTTAATGTTCATGTCACAGGACTTTTTCCTCGTCATCTCTGACATTTCTTCTGCTGAAAATATACAATAGCTAGATTTTAGTCCGACTATCAAGACTCGGTCAGACTATACACTCTGTACATTTGAAGACGTGTATGCTATTATTTTGATTTTAGGTTATTTGTTATCCCTTGTAATATGTTATCACCTTTATATGTTATTCGTACGTTGGACTATTTTAATTTTCTTTTTATTGTTTTTGCTACAATTTTGTTATCTTTACTTCGTAGTCTAAGTAATTACGTAATTTTCTTTCTGTCCAGTTCTCCTGGACACAGAAAATCAAAGTATTCATTATTATCGACCATAAATAACAGTCAATAGAAAGTTGGAGAATAACCAATATCAGCAATGCGACAAAAAATCCCAAGTCAAGTTTTTGCAATGGAATTGTAGATCCCTTTCCACCAATTCGCATACTTGGAGTATTTCCTGGCATCAAATTTGTGTGAAATTTTTATTCTACAGTCGATGAATATTGTCGCTACCAAGCTTCACAATTTCCCCAATTATTATTATCCTCCAATCTATGAATGTGGGAATCACGGAAGAAGGTATCCACCGCGATATATATACTCAAAGAGTTACAATACTGCTTACTTACTTTCCCAGTTTGAAATCAAACGAAGATTTGCACGCTTGTGCTGCCATTGTCCAATTAAAACAATTTTTTAAACATCAACGTTTTGTCAGTCTACCTGCCAACAGGTCCAAGTGACCACAACACAGAATGGCTGCGCACGATCCAAGATCAGCAGCGTGGTAAATGGCTAATTGGTGGAGACTTTAATTCCCACTCCCCATTTTGGGAAAAGAAACTGTTTCTACTGCTACGAGCAATCGTTTTGGTAGAAAAATATCGTTGAAGTTCGCTTTACCTTCTAAATGATGGTAGTGTCACTAGGATCCCTGATGTTTCCAAACACAGGGCGACCAGCCATCGATTTGTCTCTAATCTCACCAGAATTAATACCATCCTGTATCTGGGAAACTCACAGAGGACACTTTGGGAAGCGATCACCTACCTATCATCATAACCAATAACTGACAAAAACATCAGGATGAAAGACAGCTCTCCTGAAATTATTCCAAAATATAATTACAAGCGTGCAGACTGGTCCTTATTTCGAACTGCTCTTGCTAATCAAGAATTACAGACATTATGAAAGTGAAAATGTAGACATTATGTTTTGTAAATTCCAAGGGTCAATTCTAGCCCTGCAGACCTATCGATTCCGAAACTCAAATCTTCTAGATCAAATAACCGATTGGGTAATGTTTGGTGGACAGAGGCATGTGAGAAAGCAGTTCAATATAAAAGGGAGAAAATTCAAAATCTACATCAAAAGCCGAAACCTGAAGATCATGTGGAAATGAAAAAAGCTAACATCCAATGTAACAAAATCATTGCTGAAGCAAAGAAAGATTATGGGCATCATTCTGCACAAAAGAAATCTCAGATTTCAAAGATTTCCGTAAAGTCTGGACGAAAATGAAACAAATGAAGGATGGAACCAACTTACCTAGGTGTCCGATAATGATTGAAACATGTAACACATTTCCTTCAGACATGGACAAAGCAGAAACTTTTGAGGATCTGTTTGCTGAAAACAGTAAAGTTGAAGTTTATCTCCTGACTGCAAACATCACAGAGAAATGGAAGATAACAACCCAATCTACACTGATCCAGTACCACAGAATGATCTCTGGTTTAATTCTCCAATCACCTTAGAAGAGCTAAAAAAAAAACACAGTACTGTCTCTACACAACAAAAAGAGTTCGGTAGGTGTTGATGCAGTTACGACTGAAATTATTAAACATCTCCCTGAAAACTACCTTATTTTTCCTACACAAAATTTTGCAGAAATGCTGGGTTAGCGGAACTGTGCCACAAATCTGGCAAAAGTCTATAGTTATTACCAATCTCAAAAACAGGAAAATCGAAAACCGATAAAAATAGTTACAGACCCATTGCTCTGACGTCCCACACAAGCAAACTAATGGAAAGATTGGTCTTAAACAGAATTTTACACTACTGTGATAAAAATAACGTTCTTCCGGTAAACCAGGCAGGTTTTAGAAAAGGAAGATCCGCAGTTGAGCACCTGGTTAAACTTACAACTCAGATCAAACAACAGTTTGCCCGCAGAAAAAGTGTTTTAGCTACTTTTTTGATGTGAAAAAAAGATTACGATCAAGTTTGGCATAAACGTTTATTGTTCAAGCTAAAATCTGTTGGTTTATCAGGTAATATGTTCAATTACATTAAATCTTTTTTAGCTAATAGAACAATTCAGGCAGAGTGGGAACTAGTTATTCTTCTTCACGACGCCTCGACATGGGGATTCCACAAGGTTCAGTGATAGCATCTATTTTATTTAATATCCTTATACAGGATCTTCCTGAAGCTCTTTCAAATCGTGTTGTTTTAGTACAGTACGCTGATGATATATGCACTTCGATGAATATCACTTTAAAAAAGACAACTCCACAGAGAACGCGAAATTACATCAGGAAGTTGTATCAAATTGATCTTGATAATCTTGGAAACTATATGTTAGAAAATGGTCTGTCGTTGTCAGCAGAATAAACTAACATGATGCTGTTTGATCCTGGTGGTAACTCAAATGACTTGCTTACTTTCAAATTGCTTGGTGAAGTGTTAAATTACAAACAGGTCGTAAAATTTCTGGGAGTTTACATCACGTCGAAATTAAGCTGGAATGTCCATTTTGATTATATTTTAACAAAAGCGCGA
>JAPXFY010002109.1:5000-7500 GCA_030674185.1 Monoplex corrugatus
ACATGGACGAAAGCAATGTTACAGCAAAACAATTTATGGAAGAAAATTTATACATGGACGAAAGCAATGTTACAGCAAAACAATTTGTGGAAGAAAATTTATACGGTGACGAAAGTAATGTTACAGCAAAACAATTTGTGGAAGAAAATTTATACGGTGGACGAAAGCAATGCTACAGCAAAATAATTTGTGGAAGAAAATTTATACGGTGACGAAAGTAATGTTACAGCAAAACAATTTGTGGAAGAAAATTTATACGGTGGACGAAAGCAATGCTACAGCAAAATAATTTGTGGAAGAAAATTTATACGGTGACGAAAGTAATGTTACAGCAAAACAATTTGTGGAAGAAAATTTATACGGTGGACGAAAGCAATGCTACAGCAAAATAATTTGTGGAAGAAAATTTATACGGTGACGAAAGCAATGTTACAGCAAAACAATTTGTGGAAGAAAATTTATGCGGTGGACGAAAGCAATGCTACAGCAAAATAATTTGTGGAAGAAAATTTACACATGGACGAAAGCAATGTTACAGCAAAACAATTTGTGGAAGAAAATTTATACGTGGACGATTACAGCAAAACAATTTGTGGAAGAACATTAATTTATACGTGGATAAAAGCATTGCCACAGCAAAACAATTTGTGGAAGAAAATTTATACATGGACGAAAGCAATGTTACAGCAAAAAATTTGTGGAAGAAAATTTATACGGTGGACGAAAGCAATGCTACAGCAAAATAATTTGTGGAAGAAAATTTACACATGGACGAAAGCAATGCCACAGCAAAACAATTTGTGGAAGAACATTTATTTATACGTGGACGAAAGCAATGCTACAGCAAAACAATTTGTGGAAGAAAATTTGTACGTGGATGAAAGCAATGTTACAACAAAACAATTTATGTTAGAAAATTTATGCGTGGACGAAAGCAATGCTACAACAAAACAATTTGTGGAAGAAAATTTATACATGGACGAAAGCAAAATGATTAAAAGATTGCTGTTATAATTATTTTAAATTGTTTTTCTATAGATCTTTTCTCTGAACTCACTTTGGACTTACTGTGCATTACACATACTCACACATTTTAACGGAGAACTCAAGCTGTAAGGCGAGTTGACCACATTCCACTGTTTTTTGCACATTATGCATCTTTGACTGGCGTGCATGTTGAGTGCCTTCACGCTTTCATAAACCAGCCACTGACAGCACTTGCAGGATCTTTTGCGTGCTTCTTTAACCCTTTCACTCCTGCACCCTATCCACCAGCTGCAAAAACTTCACCCTTTGACCCCCTCATCCTATCCACCAGCTTCCTGCAGGGATAGGGTGGATAGGGTGAGGCAGTCAAAGGGTTAAGGTTTTGCTAGGCTAGCATGATCAGCAATGCCGGATGTTGGTGGACAGGCTGTGGGAGTCAAAGGGTTAATATTCTGTATGCGTATAAAACACCAAGTGTGGGTGGGTGGTGTTTAGGCACTGGCACTCCTGAACACACCTTGACCTGGGAGATCAGGAACAGTTCTCCGCTCTTTACCCATCAAGCGGAAGTGCGTAAGCGGATCAAGCACATGACCTTCCGGTTGACAGTGCGACCTTTACCGACTCAATCCGTATCAAAAATGACAAAAATCACTCTTCCATAACGGAAACTGTATTTTGAAAAACTATTATTAGTAATGTTTTGTCAGTTAAGTAGAAAAATGCACGTTCAATCGAACCTACCCATCACTTTCGACGAAGAGGAAGATCCAATATGGCTGATTCAGTGTCAACATCCCTTGGTCTCCGAGTTGTCCTCGGTAGGCTTGTCGACCAGTACGTCTTTGGAAATCTTATTTTTCCGCGAATTCAAAGCGCGCTAAGTGTGATTGTCTAAAGTTATAATTCTCTGATTATTGTTTTTATCTTTCATTGAAATGTGTCAGATTCATACAGATCAATTCAACAACTTTTTTAAAATGGTTAGAAATATTGAAGAATGTCAACTTTCTGTATCAAGTATTTGTTGTGAAAAGAAATACATGTATACTGATAATTATTTCAGTATTTTGCTCTATGATCAGTATGTTAAGAAAGTTATTTTAAAAGAAGAAGTTGAACGTAAAATGCCGTGGCGACAAACTAGAGTGAAACTATATACACGCAGAAAACAAACACTTTTCATTATTTTGTGACAAGAATCTGGAATGCAGCAGCTTATGTGCACTATTACTTGTGCTTAATGTTCGTTCTGATTAGTGTATAGTTGCTAAGGAAATTTCGACACTGAAATATGAAAATGTTTGCACTCAATTTTTTTTACATGAAAACAAGTTTCGGGGGCACTGTGTGTGCATACATCTGATTCAACCATTCGTTGTCAAATTAAAAAAAAACTAGCTCCATGAAATTGAGCGGGAGGTTAAAAAGAAACAAACCTGATGACAGATATATGAACCTAACTAAATGGGCTAACCTATAGGTGTGTATATGTTGTGTGGTTGTGGTGTGT
>JAPXFY010002109.1:12500-17500 GCA_030674185.1 Monoplex corrugatus
CCTTCAGGGCTTTAGACGGTCATTATTTGCCTGATGGCTCCTTCAGGGCTTTAGACAGTCATTATTTGCCTGATGGCTCCTTCGGGGCTTTAGACGGTCATTATTCGCCTGATGGCTCCTTCAGGGCTTTAGACAGTCATTATTCGCCTGATGGCTCCTTCAGGGCTTTAGACGGTCATTATTGGCCTGATGGCTCCTTCAGGGCTTTAGACGGTCATTATTCGCCTGATGGCTCCTTCAAGGCTTTAGACGGTCATTATTTGCCTGATGGCTCCTTCAGGGCTTTAGACGGTCATTATTCGCCTGATGGCTCCTTCAAGGCTTTAGACGGTCATTATTTGCCTGATGGCTCCTTCAGGGCTTTAGACGGTCATTATTTGCCTGATGGCTCCTTCAGGGCTTTAGACGGTCATTATTCGCCTGATGGCTTCCTAAAGGCTTTAGACGGTCATTATTTGCCTGATGGCTCCTTCAAGGCTTTAGACGGTCATTATTTGCCTGATGGCTCCTTCAAGGTTTTAGACGGTCATTATTGGCCTGATGGCTCCTTCAAGGCTTTAGACGGTCATTATTCGCCTGATGGCTCCTTCAGGGCTTTAGACGGTCATTATTGGCCTGATGGCTCCTTCAAGGCTTTAGACGGTCATTATTCGCCTGATGGCTCCTTCAGGGCTTTAGACGGTCATTATTCGCCTGATGGCTCCTTCAAGGCTTTAGACGGTCATTATTGGCCTGATGGCTCCTTCAAAGCTTTAGACGGTCATTATTCGCCTGATGGCTTCCTAAAGGCTTTAGACGGTCATTATTCGCCTGATGGCTTCCTAAAGGCTTTAGATGGTCATTATTCGCCTGATGGCTTCCTAAAGGCTTTAGACGGTCATTATTCGCCTGATGGCTTCCTAAAGGCTTTAGACGGTCATTATTCGCCTGATGGCTTCCTAAAGGCTTTAGATGGTCATTATTCGCCTGATGGCTTCCTAAAGGCTTTAGATGGTCATTATTCGCCTGATGGCTTCCTAAAGGCTTTAGACGGTCATTATTCGCCTGATGGCTCCTTCAAGGCTTTAGACGGTCATTATTGGCCTGATGGCTCCTTCAGGCTTTAGACGGTCATTATTTGCCTGATGGCTCCTTCAAGGCTTTAGACGGTCATTATTTGCCTGATGGCTCCTTCAAGGTTTTAGACGGTCACTATTTGCCTGATGGCTCCTTCAAGGCTTTAGACGGTCATTATTTGCCTGATGGCTCCTTCAAGGCTTTAGACGGTCATTATTGGCCTGATGGCTCCTTCAGGGCTTTAGACGGTCATTATTTGCCTGATGGCTCCTTCAAGGCTTTAGACGGTCATTATTGGCCTGATGGCTCCTTCAAGGCTTTAGACGGTCATTATTGGCCTGATGGCTCCTTCAAGGCTTTAGACAGTCATTATTGGCCTGATGGCTCCTTCAGGCTTTAGACAGTCATTATTGGCCTGATGGCTCCTTCAGGGCTTTAGACGGTCATTATTGGCCTGATGGCTCCTTCAAGGCTTTAGACGGTCATTATTGGCCTGATGGCTCCTTCAAGGTTTTAGACGGTCATTATTTGCCTGATGGCTTCCTAAAGGCTTTAGACGGTCATTATTGGCCTGATGGCTCCTTTAAGGCTTTAGACGGTCATTATTTGCCTGATGGCTCCTTCAAGGCTTTAGACGGTCATTATTTGCCTGATGGCTCCTTCAAGGCTTTAGACAGTCACTATTTGCCTGATGGCTCCTTCAAGGCTTTAGACGGTCATTATTTGCCTGATGGTTTCCTAAAGGCTTTAGACAGTAACTATTTGCCTCATGGCTCCTTCAAGGTTTTAGACAGTCATTATTTTGCCTGATGGCTCCTTCAAGGCTTTAGACAGTCACTATTTGCCTGATGGCTCCTTCAAGGCTTTAGACAGTCACTATTTGCCTGATGGCTCCTTCAAGGCTTTAGACGGTCATTATTGGCCTGATGGCTCCTTCAAGGCTTTAGACGTCATTATTCGCCTGATGGCTCCTTCAAGGCTTTAGACGGTCATTATTGGCCTGATGGCTCCTTCAGGGCTTTAGACGGTCATTATTGGCCTGATGGCTCCTTCAAGGCTTTAGACGGTCATTATTGGCCTGATGGCTTCTAAAGGCTTTAGACGGTCATTATTCGCCTGATGGCTCCTTCAAGGCTTTAGACGTCATTGTTCGCCTGATGGCTCCTTTAAGGCTTTAGACGGTCATTATTCGCCTGATGGCTCCTTCAAGGCTTTAGACGGTCATTATTCGCCTCATGGCTCCTTCAAGGCTTTAGACGGTCATTATTCGCCTGATGGCTCCTTCAAGGCTTTAGACGGTCATTATTTGCCTGATGGCTCCTTCAAGGCTTTAGACGGTCATTATTCGCCTGATGGCTCCTTCAAGGCTTGAGACGGTCATTATTCGCCTGAGGCTCCTTCAGGGCTTTAGACGGTCATTGTTTGCCTGATGGCTCCTTCAAGGCTTTAGACGGTCATTATTCGCCTGATGACTCCTTCAAGGTTTTATATGGTCATTATTCGCCTGATGGCTCCTTCAAGGTTTTAGATGGTCATTGTTCGCCTGATGGCTTCCTAAAGGCTTTAGATGGTCATTATTCGCCTGATGGCTCCTTCAAGGCTTTAGATGGTCATTGTTCGCCTGATGGCTCCTTCAAGGCTTTAGACGGTCATTATTCGCCTGATGGCTCCTTCAAGGTTTTAGATGGTCATTATTCGCCTGATGGCTCCTTCAAGGCTTTAGATGGTCATTATTGCTGATGGCTCCTTCAAGGCTTTAGACGGTCATTATTCGCCTGATGGCTCCTTCAAGGTTTTAGACAGTCATTATTTGCCTGATGGCTCCTTCAAGGCTTTAGACGGTCATTATTGGCTCCTTCAAGGCTTTAGACGGTCATTATTCGCCTGATGGCTCTTCAAGGCTTTAGACTGTCATTATTCGCCTGATGGCTCCTTCAAGGTTTTAGATGGTCATTTTCGCCTGATGGCTTCCTAAAGGCTTTAGATGGTCATTATTCGCCTGATGGCTCCTTCAAGGCTTTAGATGGTCATTGTTCGCCTGATGGCTCCTTCAAGGCTTTAGACGGTCATTATTCGCCTGATGGCTCCTTCAAGGCTTTAGACGGTCATTATTCGCCTGATGGCTCCTTCAAGGTTTTAGACGGTCATTATTGGCCTGATGGCTCCTTCAAGGCTTTAGACGGTCATTATTCGCCTGATGGCTCCTTCAAGGCTTTAGACGGTCATTATTCGCCTGATGGCTCCTTCAAGGCTTTAGACGGACATTATTTGCCTGATGGCTCCTTCAAGGCTTTAGACGGTCATTATTTGCCTGATGGCTCCTTCAGGCTTTAGACAGTCATTATTGGCCTGATGGCTCCTTCAAGGCTTTAGACGGTCATTATTCGCCTGATGGCTCCTTCAAGGCTTTAGACAGTCATTATTTGCCTGATGGCTTCCTAAAGGCTTTAGACGGTCATTATTTGCTTGATGGCTCCTTCAAGGCTTTAGACGGTCATTATTTGCCTGATGGCTCCTTCAAGGCTTTAGACGGTCATTATTTGCTTGATGGCTCCTTCAAGGCTTTAGACGGTCATTATTTGCCTGATGGCTCCTTCAAGGCTTTAGACGGTCATTATTTGCCTGATGGCTTCCTAAAGGCTTTAGACAGTCATTATTGCCTGATGGCTTCCTAAAGGCTTTAGACGGTCATTATTCGCCTGATGGCTTCCTAAAGGTTTTAGACAGTCACTATTTGCCTGATGGCTCCTTCAAGGCTTTAGACGGTCATTATTTGCCTGATGGCTCCTTCAAGGCTTTAGACGGTCATTATTGGCCTGATGGCTCCTTCAAGGCTTTAGACGGTCATTATTTGCCTGATGGCTCCTTCAGGGCTTTAGACGGTCACTATTTGCCTGATGGCTCCTTCAGGGCTTTAGACGGTCATTATTGGCCTGATGGCTCCTTCAAGGCTTTAGACGGTCATTATTGGCCTGATGGCTCCTTCAAGGCTTTAGACGGTCATTATTGGCCTGATGGCTCCTTCAGGGCTTTAGATGGTCATTATTGGCCTGATGGCTCCTTCAGGGCTTTAGACGGTCATTATTGGCCTGATGGCTCCTTCAGGGCTTTAGATGGTCATTATTGGCCTGATGGCTCCTTCAGGGCTTTAGACGGTCATTATTGGCCTGATGGCTCCTTCAAGGCTTTAGACGGTCATTATTGGCCTGATGGCTCCTTCAGGGCTTTAGATGGTCATTATTTGCCTGATGGCTCCTTCAGGGCTTTAGACGGTCATTATTGGCCTGATGGCTCCTTCAAGGCTTTAGACGGTCATTATTGGCCTGATGGCTCCTTCAGGGCTTTAGACGGTCATTATTCGCCTGATGGCTCCTTCAAGGCTTTAGACGGTCACTATTTGCCTGATGGCTCCTTCAAGGCTTTAGACGGTCACTATTTGCCTGATGGCTCCTTCAAGGCTTTAGACGGTCACTATTTGCCTGATGGCTCCTTCAAGGTTTTAGACTGCGAAGATGAGCTGGAGCCACCTGTTCTGACATGGAGTCATGGTACAGCTGGCTGTCGGCTCTAGCAGCTGGCTAGTTCTGGCATGATCGTTCCACTTCTCCTTTTACCAGGCTGGGCGGTTTCTTATAACAGAGCCATGGACTCAAGATCTGATACTTCGAGTTCGATCCCAGCCTGCAACATTAATCTGGCCTGTTTGCTGCCCATCTTAATGTTTCCATCATTCTGGTGATAGTCATTATTTGCCTGATGGCTGCTTTAAAGGACATATAGGTTATCTTTTTTTTTACCTGTGGCCTCACCAAGGACCACCCTATCACGACCTGATAGAAACGACGCCAGTCGATCTGGGACTGCTTATTCGTACGAGCAAGCCTGGCTTAGTTTACTGCTAAGGGTGCGCTCGGACGGCCACGGACGGTTCCTGTCAAAAACAA
>JAPXFY010002109.1:25000-29681 GCA_030674185.1 Monoplex corrugatus
GTTTGTTTTTTTGTTTGTTTGTTTGTTTGTTGTTGTTGTTGTTATTGTTTTGGGGGTTTGGTTTGGTTTGGTGTTTTTCTGTTATTCCTGATGTTCTTTTTTTTATTTGTTGTTGTTGTTGTTGTTGTTGTTGTTGTTGTTGTTGTTGTTGTTTGTTTGTTTGTTTGTTTGTTTGTTTGCTTGTTTTAACAACTCAGCGGAAATGCTATCTATTCCACTTGCTTTGTCTGCCTTACGTTTATCAACAGCTCGTTTTACTTCATCCTCAGACAGAGCCCCATTCAGCACATTCAGCACATGCTCCGTTTCCTCAGTCAGATCTGTCTCAACACCGCAATGTTCAACAAATGTCTCCCATTAATATGACAGATATTCTTAAACTGACTGAACCAGACATCAATAGTATTGTCATGCATGATGTTCTCTTTGTTTGCACAACTCATACTTCCCAGCACTTTCCAAAACAGTTATGACTTTTGTCATTTCCTGACTGCTTTTGCTTTCTGAAAGCTTTTTTGTCTCTGTCTCTACACTCATCGAAAGTGTTGTTGTGTTGTTGTTGTTGTTGTTGTTGTTGTTGTTGTTGTTGTTTGTTGTTGTTTGTTGTTGTTGTTGTTGTTGTTTTCTTGCTTTCACATATGGAATCCTGTCTTCTTCCTTTCTAGTTTTCTGAAAGGTGTTTGAATAGTTTGCCTTCTCTGTCTCTCTCCCTCTGTCTCTCTGTCTCTGTCCGTGTTTCTGTGTCTCTGTGTCTGTGTCTGTCTGTCTGTCTGTCTGTGTCTGTCTGTCTCTCTCTCTCTCTCTCTCTCTCTCTGTCTCTCTCTCTCTCTCTCTCTCTCTCTCTCTCTCTCTCTCTCTCTCTTAAATAAAACAGAAAAAAAAAAGAAAAAAAAAGTAACGAATAAAGTTGACAGAAACAAATCCTTATCAATATCACAAACACAAAATAGAATTCATCATGTAGCAATTATACTAATGGTAACACCAGCAAGAATGAAAATGTTTCCTGTCATACTACGCATGCACGTACAGATTTGTACATGGAAGGTGGGGAGGGGAGCAAAACAAACAGTTAAGCGAGCAAACGTACAAAACCTGGAACCATTTAAACACGAGGTTAAAAAAAAATGGAAAAAAGAAGAAGGAAAGCTCAGAGTAGATATACGATAACAGACAGACACAATGCAAGTATCAATACCCACCCACAGTGTTATTTGATTCTTTTAAACGCGAAGACGACAATATTAACACCTGGTTGACGGGAAGCAACTCTTTCCTTGCTTACTGATTCTATCTGCAGCGTTTACTTCCCTTGAAATGTTTTTGACGCTGTAAGGCCTGTTTCGTTGGTTCGGGGTTTGTTTGGGTTTGTTGTTGTTGTTACTGTTGTTGTTGTTTTGTTGTTGTTGCTGTAGTTGTTTTTATTGTTGTTTTTTGTTTGTTTGTTTGTTTGTTTGTTTTGGTTTTTGGTTTTTTTGTTTGTTTGTTTGTTTGTGTGTTTGCTTGTTTTTGTTGTTGTTGTTGTTTTCTTTTCTTAGAGAAGTGGACTCTGGATCTAATCTCTCGAGTTCAACCCCAGCCCGCAACATTACAAACTGGCCTCTTAATGTTTGCATCAATCGGGTGGTGTCAGCTTAGCGTTTTTGTAGGTACCTCTACCCCATACCCATTTCAAGGGTTTTTGCGCAAGCTCAGGGAGTCTGCCAGAAAATTTCTGGCAGATTGGAGTGGAGCACATATGGAACTGTCCAAGTGCGATGAATCCCTCTTGCAAAAAACTAAAACTGCAAACTGTAATCCAAAACAAGTGTGACTGCCCGCAGTCAAGCAAACAGGAACCAGAAGGGGAAAAAACCACGAAAAAAGAATAAGAACGCGTATTTAATACAACCAGACAACACAGGCGCAAATTTTCGGCCAACTAGCCTTTGTCAAGCGTAAGATCACAAACAAACAAACACCAAATACATTGGACGAAGTAGCAGGGAAGTTTCAGTCTTTTTCTCCTAATCTTTGTATTTGGTGTTTGTTTGTTTGTTTGTGATCTTACGCTTGACAAAGGCCAGTTGGCCGAAGATTTGCGCCTGTCTTGTCTGGTTGTATCAAATACGCGTTCTGATTCTGTTTTCGTGTTTGTTTTTTTTTCTGGTTTCAAACTGTAAGTTCATCTCTTCAAAAGTCATTTGTTAAACTCCACCTAATCGTCATCAACATATGGAGTGCCGCATGACGTTGGCGATCACGGCCCTCTGGCTCATCCCATCCTTTCTGTCTTCATCCACTCCACAAATGCATCTAATATTTTCTCCCTGTGTCTACCTGGTGGTCTTTTCCCCTCCTTCTTTCCTGTTGTTACCAGGTGCTCAAATTTCTCTTGCCTCATAAAATGTTTTATAAAATGTTGCTTGTCTTTTCCTAACCTTTTTCTTTTGTGGTAGCCTCTTTCAAGACTGTCTCGTTTGTTTTCTTTGCCGTCCATGGAACTCTCAACATTCTTCTTAGAAACCCCATTTCAGCTGCCTTCATCTTGTTCTGACTCAGAACATGATGAAATCTGAGCCACCCAGACTTAAGGATTAGTCTTACGGACTTACTGCCTGACACCGTACGCCTACCTTATGTTACAGGAACACCTCAGTATCTTCAATGCAAGCTGTGAAGATTCATTATCATCATCATGTGCCCTGCCGCATGGCGTTGGTGATCATGGCCCTCCATATGCATGTATCCCATGTCGCCGCAAGTACATCTTCCACCTTCTCTGTCCTCAGCCATATTGCAAGTCTGTCTAATATTTTCTCCCTGGGTCTACCTGGTGCTCTCTTTCCCTCCAGCGTTCCTATTGTGACCAGTTGCTCTAATTCCCCTTTCCTCATAAAATGACCTATAAATGTTGCTTGTCTTTTCCTAATCTTCTTTATCAAAGATCCTCTTGAGTCTGCCTCCATCAAGACTGTCTCTTTTGTTTTCTTTGCTGTCCATGGAACTCTCAACATTCTTCTTAGAAACCACATCTCTGTGAAGATTACAATATAAAAACAGCGTGTCCAAAACAGAAGTTATGAAGGTGAGTTACAAGCCCAGGTGAGCTGAATTACAGGTCAACATGTTGCACTACATCCTTTCCATAAAAAGACCACTCAGTAAAGTGTAGTTTTCTCTTTTCATCTACCACCATATCTTTTGAAAACGTGCCTCAAACGGCGTGGTGATAGAACTTTATTTTCTTCAACACATCACAAAACTATGTGTCTCTAAAGCTTACTGTCCCCCAGCGCTATTCGCCAAAGGACAACCCCCCAGCGCTAATCGCCAAAGAGAATTCGCGTTGTGTCCTGGAGTCCCGTCTGAGTTGGTCCCGGTGCGTCATCCGGCAGCAGGTCGTGACACTGAAAAAAGGACCCCTGGGCATTCCCAGTAAAATCCATTAAAATCTAAAGGCGGCTGCCCACCATTGCACCTCAGCCCCTTATCTGTCGCCTGGATGACCTCTGGCCGTTCTCTGTAAAGACCATCAAAATCTAAAGGTGGCTGCCCACCGTTACACCTTAAGCCCTTATCTGTCGCCTGGAGACCCCTGGGCATTCCCAGTAAAGGCTGTTAAAATCGAAAAGCAGCTACCTACCATTTACTCATTAAGCCCCTCAGCTGCTACCTGGACCAACAGTAATCCCACAGCCCACTACTCGCCTGGGAGATCACATCACCTGCGCAAGTCTAAAGGTGGCCGCCTACCATTGATGTGTAACAAACAACATGGAACTGAAACAAGTGAAGAATTCATATATAAAATTCAGGAAGTATCTTTACACAGAATGGCAGCATGGATGTTGAAATTGAAACAAGAATCCAGAAAACAAATACAGTGATATATCAGCGGCCCCTCTGTTATCACATCCACACATACCTATCGCGGGAAGGTTAGTTGGGTGGAGTCATATGTAACAGGGAGGTGAATTGGGGATGTATAGGAAGAATTGTTTTCTACTTAGAAGTCACACACACAACAAGGAAAGAGAGTGACGAGAAGAAGTGCACTAACCACACTGGACATGATTCTCATAAGCAGTCCACACATAGATTAATAACTACAACGTATTTATTTAATCAGTCAACTTCAGCATAAACGTGGTTCACCATTCCTACTGTCCTGGGTCCTATATTCCTAAAATCCTAAGATGCACTACGAATCATCAGAACTTGCATATCACTAGAATGCTGAACACTTTCTTATGCCCTACTCTATTCCCTCTCTCTTTGCTTCATGGAAAATCAAACATATTACCTACTTCTATCCCTACCCTAACTAAGGTATAAAATGAGACGTGGGATTACATACCTCTAAGATAGGTTTGAAGGTCTCTGGCTGGGTGGTAATCGAATGGGTGAATCGCATAGTGATTGACTTTCTGACTTTTACACAGTGCGTTTCTGTTGTTTCTGTCACAAAACCTTCCCATCTGTCTTTCATTGGACATCGAAATTTGAATAACTAACCTGTCTTTCATTGGACATCGAAATTTGAATAGCTAACCTGTTTTTCATTGGACATCGAAATTTGAATAACTAACCTGTCTTTCATTGGACATTGAAATTTGAATAACTAAGCAATCTTCGGCACCTGGCGGCCCTGGCTGTTATTCAACCCTCTGGACTTTTCGCTTGGACGTTGGTATTTGCT
>JAPXFY010002110.1:2500-29681 GCA_030674185.1 Monoplex corrugatus
CATGTCTTCTATGTCTGCTTCTCTCATGATATGTTCAGTGTATATGCTGAAGAGATGTGGAGACAGGATGCAACCTTGCCTTACCCCTTTAGTGATGTTAAAAAATTTGCAGTTTTGATTATTCCATCTGATTGTTGCTTTTTGATCATTATATAATGAAGCTATGAGGGAAACCAGATGTCTTGGAAAACCCATTTTGATCATGAAGTGGAAAAGACTTTGGCGAATCACGCTATCAAATGTTCTACACACAGCAAAACGTCAAACATGATGGTGACTGCTTTATGTTGCTACTTACAGAGTGGTACGTTCAATACTGAGTAAAACTTACAGAGTGACACGTTCTACACTGAGTAAAACGTCATACATAATGGTGACAGCTTTATGTTGCTACTTACAGAGTGATACGTTCTACACTGAGTAAAACATGTTTGTATGAAAGAGTTTAGTTACTGTTTTCATGTTTGATTGAATAAAATCACTGTCTTTTCTTTCACTGGATGAACTGATGGATACAACATGGATAGATATATTAAGATTGAAAAATGACTTTTGTTATATCCATCAGTTCATCCAGTGAAAGAAAAGACAGTGATTTTATTCAATCAAACATGAAAACAGTAACTAAACTCTTTCATACAAACATTCTTTTATCAATTCACTATATATTCATCTATTCATCAAGTGAAAGACAAGACAAGGGTTTTGTTTATTCAAACAGGAAAACATTCTAAATCTGTTTTTTCATTCTGGTCAATAACTGGCTGGTTCTGCTGATAACACACAAAGATGATGTGAATTACATTGTTTTACTTACAGAGTTTGTATAATGTATGTGTCACCGTTATGACACAAGACATATCATCAACTCTCTGTCCAATCACAATATGACTCAACACATTTCTGAACCAACCCATCAAAAAGGTCACATTCTTGACTGGATCATTTCTTGTGATCACCACAATTCCGCTACTGACAACTGCTTAGTTCTTTCTACCCGTCTAACTTCAGCCCTTCCATCTGACCACTCTGCAATTCTCTGTTCTCTCGACATTTCTCCTCCTTCCCGTACCATGCGCACAGTGACTCGACGCAATCTCAAATCTATCGACCTCTCCACATTTTCATCTGATGCCTCCCGTCTCCTTTCTGAAAAGTCACATAACCTTGCCGATGAATTCTATACTACTCTCCACCATCTTCTGGACACTCATGCTCCAGCCACAACCCGTCTTTTACCTGACCGACCCCCCTACCCCCTGGCTCACTCATGAGATTGCCTGTGCAAAACGTGCCCGCCGCAGAGCAGAGCGCCATTGGCGCAAATCCAAACTCACTGTACACAGGCAACTTTTCCAAGCCTCTAAAACAAAAGTATCCACCCTCATTGCATCAGCAAAAACAAGCTATTTCCAAACCAAAATCCTGAATGCCTCTTCTTCAAAAGAACTCTTTACAACCATGAATCATCTCCTTGGCACACGAAAAGTTTTACCTCTCCCAACAAAACATACAAATGAAGAACTCCCATCTGTATTCTCCAAGTATTTCACCACCAAAATACAAACTCTTCGTGACAGGCTTGACAGGACACCCTGTCAACCATGCCCACCTGACCCTTCCTTCTCTGGCACACCTCTTACTACTTTTACCCCAGTCTCACAAGAAGAAATTTTCAGCACAATCAGATCCATGTCGTTCAAAACCTGCGAACTGGATCCTCTTCCAGGTTCTCTCTACTCCGACTGTCTCCCTACTTTCCTCCCATTTATCACTGACATCATCAACACTTCTCTTCAAACTGGAACTGTCCCAGATTCTTTCAAGTCTGCTATTGTTCACCCTCTCCTCAAGAAACACAATTTAGACCCAAATGAACTGAAAAATTATCGGCCTATCTCTAATCTCTCTTTCTTGTCGAAACTCCTTGAAAAATCGTCCTCAACCAGCTGAACTCTCACCTGTCTGCCAACAATCTCATCAATCCTTTCCAATCAGCCTACCGCCAGTGCCATAGCACTGAAACTGCCCTACTACACATTCTCAACAATCTCCTCCTTGCAACTGATACTGGCAAAGTCTCTCTCCTCACACTCCTTGATCTGTCTGCAGCCTTTGACACCATTGATCATGGTATTCTCCTTTCTAGACTTCATCATACTTTTGGCATCTCTGACATTGCTCTGTCCTGGTTCACTTCATACCTATCAAACAGAAAACAAACTGTTCTCATTCAATGGCACTTACTCAACACCTGCATACCTGACCTGTGGTGTTCCACAAGGATCTGTCCTTGGCCCTGTTCTTTTCACTCTTTACACCTCCCCCCTGTCCACCATCATCAACTCCCACTCTATAAAACACCACTTCTTTGCTGATGACACCCAACTTCAAGACAGTGACTCACCTGATAATATACAGCGCCTGTTGACTCGCACCACTGAGTGTTACTCGGACATTAAGAACTGGATGACACACAATAAACTTCAGCTTAATGACGACAAGACAGAAGCTATCCTCATTGGCACCCGTCAGAAACTTTCTCAGCTGCCTCCTCTTTCTCTCCCATTATGTAACACATCAGTCCCAATTTCTGATTCAGCTAAAAACCTTGGTGTCTGCATTGACTATACCCTCTCCATGAACAACTTTGTTTCTCAAACTGCCAGATCTTGCTACTATCATCTCCATCGTATAAGGCTGATCAGGAAGTATCTCTCTGTGGAAACAACTGCAAAACTCGTTCTCTCCTTCATAATGTCTCGCATTGACTATTGCAATTCACTCCTGTCTGGTCTTCCTGCCTCCACCATTCACATCCTACAGCGCATTCAAAACAATGCTGTACGCCTTGTACTCAAAAAGAAAAAAAGCTGACCACATATCTCCTCTCCTGGCACAACTTCACTGGCTCCATGTATCAAAGCGCATACAATACAAACTAGACACTATGTGCTACAAAAGCCTCAATAACGCAGCCCCCGATTACCTGTCAAGCCTACTTGAGATCTATTTCCCTCACGTACCCTCCGCTCCGCCTCCGATCCTCTGACTTTTCGCTTTCCACGCACTAAGCTCAATACCTATGGTCCACGAGCCTTCTCTGTTTCTGGTCCACTCTCCTGGAACAAACTTCCTCTCTCAGTCCGCCAGCAACCTACTTTTGTCTCCTTCAAGTCCGCTCTCAAAACCCACCTTTTCTCCTCTGCATAAAATCCTAACCTCACTCAACCCCCCTCCCCCCTCTGCAGCCTGTCTCCGCTCGGAGGGGAATCACATGGTTATAATATATAATTGTATATGCTATGCTCTCTATAATTTTCCATTGCTTTTATTCTTGCTTTTATTGCTTTTATTCTTTCTCCCCATTTATAGCCATGCGTGTGTGTGTGTGTGTGTGTGTGTGTGTGTGTGTGTGTGTGCGTGCGTGCGTGCGTGCGTGCGTGTGTGTCTGCTTCAGCGCTTAGATTTGATTTTATCAAGATTTTGCGCTATATAAATATTGTAATTATTATTATTATTTAAAACATCATACATAATGGTGACAGCTTTATGTTGCTACTTACAGAGTGATACATTCTGCACACAGCAAAACGTCATACATGATAGTGACTGCTTTATGTTGTTACTTACAGAGTTACACGTTCTACACAGATCAAAACGTCATACATGATGGTGACTGCTTTATGTTGCTACTTACAGGGTGATACGTTCTATACAGAGCAAAACGTCATGCATGATGGTGGCTTCTTTATGTTGCTACTTACAGAATGATACGTTGTACAAAATGCAAAATGTCATACATGATAATGACTGCTTTATGCTGCTACTTACCATCAGTCAGTTCCCATTTTCTCACAGATGGAAATAATTTGATCAGCACGTATCCGGCTGAAAATGAGAAATGTGAAACATTCCTATTGGATGGTATTCTAAGTTATCATCATTGTCATCATCGTCATTGTCATTGTTAGCATAACCATCATCGTCATCGTCAGTTTTTCTGTCAGTTCAGTGAGTGTCTTTCCTAACTGAATTGACATTAAATGTGAGTATGAATAATAATTGTACCCATGAATAGCAAAAGTAGCAGTAGTAGATGTAGCACTAGTGCAGTAAAAGTCGTAGTAATAGCAGTATTAATGGTGGTAGTAACAGTAGTGCTAGTATTAGTGCAATAGTATTAGTAATACTAGTAGTATATTTGGTGAATATTTTAGTGAATCATGAGAGCTTGCTTATCATTTTTCCTCCAACCTTTAATCCTGAGTATTCTTCGAGGTTTCTCATGATGTTTTTGCTGTAAAGTGAAACAGATCTGGTGACAAAACACAACCTTGCCTTGACACCTCTTTTGATATTTTGGAAAGAGCTATATCGTTTTCTATTCTCAATAAGTTTGGAGGAAAAATGATAAACAACATTCAATACACAGACGACACCGTGCTAATTGCAGAAAATGAAAGGGACCTACAAAACCTTGCGAATATAACAGAAATAGAAAGCAAAAGTGAAGGGCTGGAGATAAATAGCAAGAAGACTGAAGTCATGGTATTCAATAAAAAGCATGAAATCTTTTCAGGCAAAATAACAGCAAACGGCACAACCTTGAGACAGGTTGATAAGTTTAAATATCTAAAAACGATCATCTCACCAGATGGCAGATGCACAATAGAAATAGCCAGCAGAATTGGCCAAGCCAAAACAGCCTTCAAGAAGATGAAAAGCATTATTACCAACAAATGCTTATCAATTAACATCAGGAAGAGAGTTCTTGAATGTTATATAGAACCGATGATGTGATACAGTTGTGAGGTGTGGACAGTCTACAAGCAAAGCCAGAACAAGATTGAGGAAACTGAACGTGGTTTCTAAGAAGAATGTTGAGAGTTTCATGGATAGCAAAGAAAACAAACGAGACAGTCTTGATGGAGGCAGACACAAGAAGATCATTCACAAGGAAGATTAGGAAAAGACATGCAATATTTAAAAGTAATTTTATGAGGAAAGGGGAATTAGAGCACCTGGTCACAGTGGAAAATCTGGAGGGAAAGAAAACACCAGGTAGACCCAGGGTGAAAATATTGGACAGACTGACAGAGTGGCTGAGAACAGAGAGGGTGGAAGATGTGTTTGTGGCGACGAGGGATAGACGCATATGGAGGGCCATGTCGCCAACGCCATGCGGCAAGGCTCATGATGATGATGACGATACTCAGAAGGAAATGCCCCTATAGTTCTTGCAGTCACTTCTGTCTCCCTTGTTTTTCTATAGAGTGATGATCTTGGCATTTCTCATGTCTTGTGGTACTGGTCCCTCTCTCCAACATTGACAGAGCACATCATGTAGGGGCTGCAGCAGAGTGTTCTTGCAGTGCTTGATAAGCTACGAACCTCAGATTGTTAACATGTTTATTTCATATGTATGACTGGTTTACGTATTGAAATATGAACTTATAAATATTTGAATGTTTAAATGTTTCTCTCACCCTTCTTACGGGGCTATATCTCTTTGAATACTTTAAACTTCCAATATGCAATATACAATAATAATAATAATAATAATAATAATAATATATTTTATTTATATAGCGCAAAATCTTGACAAAATCAATCTAAGCGCTGGCGTATACATGCATACATACCTACATACATATGATCGTATACATGCATACATACATGCTTACATACTTACGTACATAAATCTAAGCTGAGCGTATACATGCATACATACATACATACATAAATCTAAGCGTATACATACATACATACATACATACATACATACATACGTACGCACATGCATACATAATAATTACAATATTTATATAGCGCAAATCTCGACAAAATCAAATCCAAGCGCCGAAAAGACACACACGCACACACGCACGCACGCACGCACACACACACACACACACACACACACACACACACACACACACACACACACACACACACACACACACACACACACACACAACACACACACACACACACACACATGCATGGCCACAAATGGGAGAAAAGAATAAAAGCAATAAAAGCAAGAATAAAACCAATGGAAAACCACAGAGAGCACATCATATACAATTATATATTAAAACAAAGTGATTCCCCTCCGAGCGGAGACAGGCTGCAGAGGGGGGTTGAGTGAGGTTAGGATTTATGCAGAGGAGAAAAGGTGAGTTTTGAGAGCGGACTTGAAGGAGGCAAAAGTAGGTTGCTGACGGACTGAGAGAGGAAGTTTGTTCCAGAGAGTGGACCAGAAACAGAGAAGGCTCGTGGACCATAGGTATTGAGCTTAGTGCGTGGAAAGCGAAAAGTCAGAGGATCGGAGGCAGAGCGGAGGGTACGTGAGGGAACATAGATCTCAAGTAGGCTTGACAGGTAATCGGGGCTGCGTTATTGAGGCTTTTGTAGCACATGGTGTCTAGTTTGTACTGTATGCGCTTTGATACAGGGAGCAGTGAAGTTGTGCCAGGAGAGGAGATATGTGGTCAGCTTTTTTCTTTTTGAGTACAAGGCGTACAGCATTGTTTTGAATGCGCTGTAGGATGTGAATGGTGGAGGCAGGAAGACCAGACAGGAGTGAATTGCAATAGTCAATGCGAGACATTATGACATTATGCACTCTCTCTCTTCTCTCTCTCTCTCTCTCTCTCTCTCTCTCTCTCTCTCTCCTCTCTCTCTCTGCATGCAACTTACCACATGTCTTTTATGTTTGCCGCGAAGACTGTGCCAGACACTTTACCCGGTGACAAGTGCGAAGAAGCTGTTTGATAGTGTCAGGCTGTATGTGAGAAACACAGGGATACCTCAGTAGTGTCTTCAGACAACACAGACCTTGTAGTGTACAATCGTTTATATTGCTGTCAAAAGGCATCTCCACTGACATCACTTCCAACACTGCCTGAAATCAAACAATTCATCAGCCAGGTGATTGGGCAATCGAATTGCCAGTTTATCAACCACGCAGTCATTCAGTTGATTTGTCATTCAGTCCATCCATCAATACGTTTATTAGATATTCAGTCAGCCTGTCCATCTGTACATTCAAAACGCGTATTTAATACAACCAGACAAAACAGGTGCAAATTTTCGGCCAACGCCTTTGTCAAGCGTAAACGTAAGATCACAAAGGAACACACACCAAACAAAAATCACTTCCCTGCTGCTTCGTCCAGAGGAGAAAAGGACTAAAAATGGCCAATCATTTGGATGTATTAATTACGTGTTCTAATTCTATTGTGTTTTTTGTAAGATGTATAAATTACGCATTCTAATTTTGTTGTATTTGTTTCTAATTCCTGTCTGCTTGAACGCAGGCAGTCAAGGGAATGTAGTTTCAGCACGATTTCAACTTAACAAATGTCAGTGTATGCTCCCAGCAATCATAAAGAGACATTACAATCACTCTGATATGTCATGTCATGTTGGCCTCTTTACATCTCAGGAGATGATAGTCTGCACCAGGAGGCGTTGTGGTCATGACGTGCACTTTTTGCTGTGGCTGTGCAGGCCGATTCTTGAGTGGCAATCTCTGTCACATGTGCCACATACAAATTGAGTCGCTATTGTCTGGTTTCTGGAACGTTGCTTGCGAAGAGCTCTTTTCTCATCTGCGCTTTCTGCTGTCCTCCTCTCCGCACTCACAACGCCTTGCTGAACGGCTGTCCGCCACGCTGCCCTGTCTTCCACCAGAGTCTCCCAAGAGCCTGGGTCAATCCCTGAGCTTCTGAGGTCCCTTTTGGTGGAGTGACCTCTCCAGGTGCAGGCCTGGGCAAGTGAATATGGAGGACGAGCTGTTGCCCATGCAGCAGATCCCCCCTCTCCTCGCCACTAGTAGATTCCAGGGGAATGTAGCTTAAAGGTAGTCAAATGAGACATTTATACCGGTCTATTATTACAGTTAAATCTGACGTAATTGTCGCTTAAAGGAGTCATACTGGACATTTATACAGGCCTGTAATTACAGTTAACTTTGACACACATGTATTTCGGTTTCAGTTTCAGTTTCTCATGATGATGTCTCCTCGCGCGGAACGAATTCCATGCGCACTAACGTCACAGGTGCCATGTGTATGGTAATCATGGCACAAGCCTTAAGTCTGCACATAAACCCATGAGCTGGACAGGCCCTGAGGCCCTACCTAGACTACATTTTACCTAGTCTATATTTTATACTGGTTATTTTATCAGCCTACCACTGGAATAATCTTGGTTACATGTAAATGACAGGTGTATGTGTGTATCTTACCTTCAAAAAGGAACATACATATAAAGTAAATAAATAAATGATTATAGATCTGAATCACAACACAACTAGCTATTCTGTATAAACTCGTCTCACATGACAAAAAAAACCCTTCCCCCAGTCAAAGCCCAAATGCTCAGCTGTCTATCAACTGAGTGAAGACAACGTTTTCTTAATCATAGATAGATATGTAAGTAAGTAAGGAAGGAAGTAAGCGAGCAAGCAAGCAAGCAAGTAAGTAAATAAGTAAGTAAGTGAGTAAATAAGTAAGTGAGTGAGTGAGTAAGTGAATAAGAAGTAAGTGGCTAAAGACAGAGAGGGTGAAAGATGTGCTTGCGGCAACAAGGGACAGATGCATATAGAGAGCCATGATCGCCAACACCATGTGGCAAGGCACTTGGTGATGACGTTGGCCGACAACAACAGCTACAACAACAGCAACAACAATAACACCAGCAAAGAGGAGACACCCATACGAGTATATATACATATGACAAACTTACAGAAATATCTGGATAACAATCAACAAACAGCCCACAAACACACACACAGACGGTTTGGCAAACTGCTTGTTCTTCAGTTGTCTTTTTCTTTTCTTCACTTTTCCTTTATTTCTTTTTCAGGAAAAGCCCAAATACTTTCCATTCCACGCTGTAAGAGTCTTGCAGTGTTACTTTTGAGATGACACCAATGTTAGTAATGATAACTCTTGTTTTTCCTTTCATAATGGATTTCCTGCCACTTCTTCTATCTGTTCCTTTTTGGGTAACACATTCGATGGTATGATGACTCACATTTTGTTCACAAAGATATGATTTGAAGCGTCTAAGGACCTCAGACTTTCCCAGACGGAGCATTTTTGTTGTAGTGGCGTTTTGCCTGCAAGTTTATCAGCCCATTCATTTCCCTTAACACCAGCATGTCCAGGGCAGTAGAACCACGTGAGACTTTTTAAGTCGATATTTTTCATTGCTTTATGCCATTCTGGGGTCCCTACTCCATTTTGTACTTTTTGAAATAGATTCATTGAGTCAGTCAGGATGACAGCTTGACTTTCTTTCATGTCGTCATCTAGTGAGCTTGACCATTGTAGTGCATTGTGACTGCCTCAATTTCCATCGTTAGACTGGAGGTTGTGATATCAAATGTAGCGTTTTCTTCATGTTTGGTGTTTCCATTCTGTTTGACAGTGAAGCGCCATCCAGATTTGTCATTGGTGACTGAGCCACCTGTGTATATGATTATATCTTTGTGGTTGCAGCCTAATTGCACCGTAAGTGGCTGGATTTCTGGATTTGTTTTCCCTTTAGGCCTTTCATATCAGTGTGTTCCTAGATTTTGGGGTAAATGGTTTGGATTTTTTCCCATTCCTTTGTCCCTTTGAGTTCTGTCAGTTGACACACATGCTGAATGGAGTCTTCTGCCTGTCCCATCCATGATTTTCCACGTTGGAGTCTGTTGCCTTTTGCTGTTCCGAGTATCTGGTGGAGTAGGTTTTCTGGGTTCTCCAATGCCCTGAAATGTGCCTTTACTTCTTCTATTTTGTCTCTTGACTGCATTGAAGGAAGGTCGAGCAGGTATTGCACAGTCTCCGTGGGTGTGTCTTTGTGGTTCCGAGAGTCACTCTCATTGCTTTGTTAAAAATGTGCCCTGACATATATGTAGCGAAAAGGTAACCAAATGGCGAATTTACCTGTCAATACATTTAACTCTGATACATGTAGCTTAAAGGTAGTCAAGTTGGACATTTATACAGGTCTATTATTACAGTTAAATCTGACATACATGTAGCTTAAAGGCAGTCAAGTGGGACATTTATACTGCTCTATTATTACTGTTAAATCTGACATGCATGTAGCTTTAGGTAGTCAAGTGGGACATTTATACAGGTCTATTATTACTGTTAAATCTGACATACATGTAGCTTTAGGTAGTCAAGTGGGACATTTATACTGGTCTATTATTACAGTTAAATCTGACATGCATGTAGCTTTAGGTAGTCAAGTGGGACATTAATACAGGTCTATTATTACAGTTAAATCTGACATGCATGTAGCTTTAGGTAGTCAAGTGGGACATTTATACTGGTCTATTATTACTGTTAAATCTGACATGCATGTAGCTTTAGGTAGTCAAGTGGGACATTTATACAGGTCTATTACTACAGTTAAATCTGACATACATATAGCTTAAAGGTAGTCAAGTGGGACATTTATACAGGTCTATTACTACAGTTAAATCTGACATACATGTAGCTTAAAGGTAGTCAAATGGGACATTAATACAGGTCTGTTATTACAGTTAATTTTGACATACATGTAGTTTAAAGGTAGTCAAGTGGGACAATTGTTTTTGGTCAGGTTGCCATTTGTACACTGTGTATAGTGTTGGCAAATACTTTTGATTTGTATTGAGATGTAATCTACAACCATTGTACTATTGCTATGCACAATGTAAGCTATTTTTATTGAATAACTGTTTAGATAGCATACTTATTAAATGAAAAAAAAACCGTGTCTATTATTACAGTGAAATCTGGCACACATGTAGCTTAAAGGTAGTCAAGTGGGACATTTATACAGGTCTATTATTACAGTTAAATCTGACATACATGTAGCTTAAAGGTAGTCAAGTGGGACATTTATACTGGTCTGTTATTACAGTTAATTTTGACATACATGTAGCTTAAAGGTAGTCAAATGGGACATTTATACTGGTCTGTTATTACAGTTAATTTTGACATACATGTAGTTTAAAGGTAGTCAAGTGGGACATTTATACTGGTCTATTATTACAGTTAAATCTTGCATACATGTAGTTTAACGATAGTCAGATGGGATATTTATACAAGTCCATAGATGTAACCTTGCCTTTCACAATGTTAGTGACCGTTGTTACATACCCTGATGATGTCATCATTGTCCGTTGTCATGGAAGACAGGTCAGCGTAGCACAACATGTACCACACGCACATTTTCTTGTAATAGCACAGATGTGACTTGTGGTAACGCCTCAGTGACAGAGCCATCTGGTCCAGATTACTGGTGCCTGCCACCTACAAAAGTTGAACACATCTGAACTGTTGTTTGACAAAAAAGCAATGTGTCTGTTACGTCTACATAGTTCCTATTGTGATGATTTTGAGACATTTTTGCAAATAATATCTATGTTGTGCCAGAGTAAATGTTTAGTTAAAGTAATCTTTTCTTACTTAATATAAAAACCTCATTGATATTCAATGCAAACACCTCATTGTTGTTTAATGCAAACACCTCATTGTTATTTAATGCAAACACCTCATTGTTATATAATGCACCACATGGCGCTGGCGATCATGGCCTTCCAACTGTTTCTATCTCTTGTTGCCTCAAGCACCTCTTCCACCCTCTTTGTCCTCTGCCACTCTGCAAGTCAGTCCAATATTTTCTCCCTGGGTCTACCCGGTGCTCTCTTTCACTCCAGCTTTCCCGTTGTGACGAGGTGCTCCAATTCCCCTTTTCTCATAAAATCACCTTAAATGTTGTCTGTCTTTTCCTAATCTTCCTTATGAATGATCTTCTTGTGTCTGCCTCCATCAAGATTGTCTCGTTTGTTTTCCTTGCTGTCCATGGAACTCTCAACATTCTTCTTAGAAACCACATTTCGGCTGCCTCAATCTTGTTCTGGCTTTGCTTGTTGACTGTCAACGCCTCACAACCGTATAACAATATTGGTTTTATACAACATTCAAGAACTCTCTTCCTGATGTTAATTAATAGGCATTTGTGGGAAAGATTGCTGTTCATCTTCTTGAATGCTGTTTTGGCTTGGCAGATTCTGCTGTTTATTTCGATGTGCATCTGCTGTCTGATGGAATGATCGTTCCCAAGTATTTAAACTTATGAATATGTCTCAAGGTTGTGCCGTTTGCTGTTATTTTGCTTTCTATTTCTAGAGGCTATATTTACAAGGTTTTGTAGGTCCTTTTCATTTTCTGCAGTTAGCACGGTCTCATCTGCGTATCGAATGTTGTTTATCATTTTTCCTCCAATCTTTAATCCAGGGTCCTCCTATAGGTTTCTCATGATGTTTTCGCTTAAACCTCAGTGTTATTTAATGCAAACACCTCGGTGTTACTTAATGCAAACATTTCAATGTTATTTAATGCAAATGCATCATCATACTATTCAGTCAAAATTAAAAAGATGCAACATTTGATGAAGCTTTTTCAAATAAGACCTTAAATGTTTAATTGGCCAACATTTCAAAGATGACAGAGAATAGACAACAACTTCTGAATATGCTGTTTATTCTCATATTGCTCTACACCGCAGCCTGATACAACAAAAGCAATACAGTTATCACTGATTATTCTTATAGTACTCTAACAGTCTGATGCAACAGAAACCAATACAATTATCGCTGATTATTCTCATAGTACTCTACAGTCTGATACAACAGAACCAATTCAGTTATCACTGATTTTTTCTTCAAGTACTCAAACGTCTGATACAACGGAAACCAGTACAGTTATTATTGGTTGTTCTCAAAGTATTCTGCAGTCTGATAGAAGAGAACAATTACAGTTATCACTGATTATTCTTATAGTACTGTACAGTCTGATACAACAGAACCGATACAGTTATCTTAGATTATTCTCAAAGTACTCTGCAGTCTGATACGACAGATATCAATGTTTATGTTTCAGTCATTAACATGCTTATTGCTCTCATAATCGGACTGATTATGGGCGCACTCTTTCCGCTGGAAGAGAACATAATTAAATATGACTGCGTGAACAACTCAACTGATTAGAACAAACAAAGAGAAAAGGACCATTCAGCTAAATAGGCATAGGACAGGAAAATATGGCTGCCAGAACAGAGGGAGTTATAGGACGTGCGCTACACGCCTGCAGTGTTGTGATTTCCACATTACGTGAACAAGTATTGGTATGGGCAGGACATCCAACTACTGCTGGCTATATATCAGTGAGGTATAGTAAGTATGTGAAATTAAATATTTCTTCTTAAAGACATATTCCCATAAAATACCAGATACAGTTGGAACTTGCACACTTTAAGAGAAAAATGATAGCGATATCTATTACCAGTATGGTATCCCTAGCTACAAATGAAGTTTGATGTGACTGCTTCCTTATGACGTGTACACATAGGTTCTCTATGATCTATCAGTGTGTGTTGATATATTTGTCTTGCAATTGTTGACAGTGACTGTACTTCGTGCATACAGATCCTTTGTTGAGGATGTGATAGTCTGGCATGTATTTTGAACATTGACAAATGAGTTTATTTAGGTCACATCGTTTGTCTTATATAAATTGTTAAAATGAATAAAAGGAAAAAAACAAAACAAAATTCATTGATTATCATTATCACTCACTCACCTTAATGCCAGGTCTGTACTTTGGGGACTTCACGTCAAACATGGGATAGCCACTGGCTTCATTGTACAACAGACCCAGGAAAGTTAGCGATGGTAGTGCATCCAGAAATGCCCTGAACAAAATATTGAAAAAGGAAAACATTGAGATGACTAGCAGCGCGCACGCACCACACACACCCCACCACACACACACACACACACACACACACACACACACACACACACACACACACACACACACACACACACACACACACGCACTCTATCTCTCTCCCTCTCTCTCACACACACACAACACAAAGATTTATAAATCAATCTGAAATTAAGCATATTTGAACTTACCTGACAATTAACGGTCCTGAAATATCCAATGAAAAGACGCACATGACTCTTTTCAAAAATGTCTCAGTCCTTAAATGTTATTGTTGTTCAAAATGAATAAAGAAAAACTGAATTATACTACTCAGGTGAAATTTCTGGGAGTTCGCTTGACTTTGAACTAATTATTAATGGAAAGAACATATTGATGTCTTTATATACAGCTATGAAAAGCTATATTTAATAATGAAAATAATTAGTAAACAGTCATGGGGGCAGGACACAAAAAAAGTTGTTACATCTTGTATTAGCTTTAGTCAGATCGGAGTTAGCCTATAGCCAAGAGTATATTTCTTAACTCCAAAGTGTTGTTTGAAAAACAAATCAGAACTTAGATAGTAAAGCTGTTAAACGTGCTCTTGGGGTACAATTGTATACATACAAAACCCCAGAAGTATATAACAGCCAGCATCCTTCCTTTGAAGATTGGAGGAAGTTACCAGCTGCTAAATAACATACAGTTAGAGCAAATGCAGTAGCTAATTATGCCGACACAAAACTTTAAATTTGGTCTGATATCCACCCCACCCCCCACCCACCCCAAAAAAGAAAAAAACAAAACAAGAACAATACAGGCAACAACAAAAAGCAACAACAAAAAACAACAGACAAAAACAATATCCACTTACACGAAAAAAACTCTTCAAAATTTCCAGCATGGTACCTAACAAAGTTTCACATAAAAATTGTTGTCCTACCCCCCTGGGAATTGTCCAATGCAACTTTTGATATCAACTACACTGAAATTGACTTGAGAAAATATCTTAATCCACACTTGTTAGCAAATGACATTCTGTCACATCTACATAAACAATAGTTACATCAACACTTGTTAGCAACTGACGTTCTGTCACATTTACACAATCAATATTTACATCAACACTTGTTAGCAATTGATGTTCTGTCACATCTACATAAACAATATTTACATCACTTGAAAATGTTCATTGATGGCTCTGTTCTAGATGATGGTGAAGCTGGCACAGGCCTTACAGTTCCAAAATTTAAAAGTAGAAAAGGCTTACTCTTTAGAACAGGGACATTCAATTTTCACTTCTGAATTATTTGCTATCCTAATGGGCCTGGTGATATATAGTAGACTTACCTGTAGCTTTATTTAGTATCTTATTTTGTGTAGATTCGAAACTGCATTACAATCACTAAACATTTGCGAATATAAAGTAAATAGCACGTTAACATTTGAGATAAGATTTCTGATTTATTGTTTAATAAGAAATAATAGACAAGTTACATTTTGTTAAGCCCCATCACACTGTATCTTTACATATATATAACGATCAAGTCGACAGAATTGCTAAAAGTGCAACAATGAACAGGGCTGGCAGTGGTAAAATTGTATATATGTATGGTAGTGTGTGTTTGTGTATGTGCGGGTGTGGATGTGTGCTTGTGTGTGCATATGCTAATGTGTGTGTGTTTGTTTGTAGGTATGGTAGTGTGTATGTGTGCGTGTGTATGTGTACACATATTGAAAAAATTACCTAAACATTTCTTCTGTCACTTTCTCTCTTCCAGACAGGTCCAGTGATGTCAGGTTGGGATTGGTGGATGGATCCATCAGCAAGGACTGTGTTCTTAAGGTGCCAGGAGAACCCCGATCATAATAACTCACAGACACATCGAGATGTTGCAACTGCTTCAGCTTATGCAGAGTATCAACGGTGGTGACTTCAGTCAGCTGGTGAAGCCTGAACATTATCAACACTTGTAGCCATTCTGCATGCTTCTCAAGAGGTGAAATGTTTGTGATAGTGACATTTTCAGTTATATCCAGACTTTGCAGAGTTGGAACGTTGCTTGCTATGACATCCAAACAACTGTCTGTTAGTCCTACGTTTATCAGACTCAGACAGTAAACATTGTCAAGTCTGGGAAAGAAACTGTTTGAATGATTTGAAAGAGACTCATGGTAAAATGTCGTCTCTTTCAGATCTTTGCATGTCAAGCCTTTTAAACTCGACAAATTTGGTGATCCCAAGCACTTCAGGATATCAATCAATGTCAAGTAACTGTTACAAATATCTAAAGACAACAAGCGATGGGACGCTAATGTTTTCAATCCTTCTTTGGTTATATGGGAGGCATCCTGGATTGTAACATGTCTTAGACAGGCATGCTCAGGTTTAAACAAGAGAGTTCCATCATTCAGCTTCCCTCGCTTACTTAATTCGTACAACAATTTTTCAGGAACATCACCAGGGAGCCCTGGGCCAGGGCCACGCCACACAATCTTGTTCTGATTGTCCTCTGAAAATGTCAACAGCTGTTCGAAGTTGTCAGCAACGTAATTTATAGAGATGTCCTGAAGATTGCCGATGGTAGTCATAATGTTTATTGGTCCTGCACAACATGGGAAGTTCAATGGTTACAGACAATTTTGTTTCAGATTCATATGGTCATTGATATGTAAGGATATTAACAAAGAAAAAGTCAAAATCACCTTTTCCCAATTATAAATAAAAAGTCCTGAAGGAGTAGTTAGCAAGCTAGCAGCTAAAAGACTAGGGGTTGGTGACCACATGTAGGCCTATAAGATTGAGGATTTATAAGGATGATTTTAGTATCTGATATGGAAAGAATGTTGTTCAATAAGCCAGGCTAATGCCCCTGGAATCAGATGAAAAGCAGGCTTTTTAAATGAAGGATAAAGATGTTTTTCTTACTTCATGAAAAGAATACTATTTAATGAGCCAGCCAGCAGGCTTTAAATCATGGATAAAATAATTTTATCATCTCATGGAGTGGAGTTCAATTTACTTATTCGATTATCTTTCTTTTTATTTTGTGATTTTTGATCTTGTGCATTTGTGCTTGCTTTGCGTTGTGCCACAGAAATAAATCCTGTTATATTTTTTGGCTCACTGTTTTGTGGGAAGTCTCATTTATTAGTTTCTCAATTCATAGACCTAAGGAGAAACACTAGTTCGTGACGCATAACTCAACTGTGAATTAGCTGATTTCCCTGTGTAACCAATTAGATGGCATTCTGTAGTTCAATAGACACATTGACCCACAAGACTGAAAACATCTCCACTGTTTACCCACCAGGTGAAAGTATCTAGAAGGATTGAACCTAGGATTTTTTGACTGCTAGTCCAACATTTACCACTTGATTACTGCATCCACCATCCAGTCTATTTCTACAGAATTTCACTATATCAAGGTCATAACGCTCAAACTCAAAGTATTTGTATAAAGCATACATGATGCAACATAGCAAAATCAGGCTAGAGGCATACGTTTTCATTTCTGAATGTTAACATTTCAAGTTCATCAACTGATAAAGGAAAAGCAAAAAGAAAACAAAACATAAATTAAACCAAAAAAATAGAACCATCAAAACAAAACATACAATGGAGGCTTGTCTATTATAGTTGTTTATGGACACATTTAATATCTGTAGAACTTGAGTGCTTTTCTAACAGGGGAAGAAATATGTGTGTAGAATTCTGAAAAAAAAAGTTTTTCTTTGAAATATCTTTTGAGGATGCTTTTAGCCATTAGGCTTTGGGGAACTCAAAGATTAAGTGTTTGAGACTTGTACGAGGAAAAAGTTCAGTTATTAGAATGTTGACCCTATCCAGCAATTTTTAGCCACTTATGACCAACTGACTGCAACTTGATCATTTAGTCCTATTATAGTATTAATCCTGGTGGTAGTTATTCGGTACTTGTTTTTAAAAAAAACATAAATTACAATCTAGACCAGCCACCTATATATTAGCATACATATTCTAATGGTGTCTGAATGATGTATATTATCAAGTCAATTAGTATAAGACAAGGGGAAGCAACTGTTTCTTGGGGTGATCATTTGTGAATTGTGATGACAAAAAGTTAACAGTAGGGGGGCTAATCAGCTGAACAAAAGCACACCACATCACTTATGATTTTTGTGTATGGGGTGCATATTCAGTTCTTATGCAATTCTACAAAGTAGAATTCATGAATATGAAACACAATGCATTAAAAAAGATCAGTGTTTGGGGTAACGTACAGTCAACACAAGTCAACACCAGCAGCAGAAAAATATGTCTGTCTGTGCTTTCAATAGCTGTCTTGGTAAGTTTTGTTTCCGTTATTGTCATGAGTCTCATGAGGTGAAATGAACACATTGTATCTAGATTTTAGAAGCACCACTACTACTACTTCGTATACTCCCTCAACCATCTCTGTGATAAGTTTGATCACGCCTATTTGTTGATGCACTTGATAGTAAACTGTCATGCAGACCATTGGAATCTTTGCCAATTACTGAATCACATTTAGCCTATATTATAATAACCATGTGTTTATCTCTGCCCCTAGTAGACACATTTTCTTTATTGCTGACTCATCCAACACCAAAACAATTTAAATAAAACCTATCAGAATTGTATCTGGACGCCATCTGATATCTTGATAGATCATAGATACAAACACCTCTGATCACAAAACTAAAAAAGATCGCCAGAAGATCACATTTTTCCTTGCTTCAATTACATCAACAACAGTGCCACATCTCTACTATGATAGTGATGAATGTTTATCAACTCAATCATGTGATATGTGCGATTTATGATCCACGCCAAGCAGGGCGTCTGCTAATAAAATAAAAGTGTCTGAACCTCCGACACCTGGTGCACCACTCATAAACTTATTTAAAGTCAAATTACGGCACTAGCTCATGGTCAATTCTGTTGGAATTTTGAGGATCTAAGGAGAGTCCCCACAACTGCAAAGTAATGGTGATTTTTCTGAAGAAAATGTTGACACATGGTCCACGGTTTTTGCTATAAAATCCCGTGTACAGAAAGGTAAAGACTTGATTGTTGAAAAGGTATTGGCCTATACTTCATCACAGACAATCATTCATATTTTTTCAAAGCTACTATTCTTTCAAAGTTTTTTCTCTACTCCTATAAGAAATAAACTGTGGAATGCCCACATACATAAACTATAAGAAGCAAAATTAAAGCAGTCACTCACCTTGGCAGAAGAAATATCAAGTAGAGTACTGAGGGACGTAGTACACAGTATGTTCTGTCTCACAGCGTGTCACAGAGTAATGGCTTTGTAGTGATGAAATAGGCCCACTCTCACGTGAGCTGTAGGATGTGGACAATGACTGACCAACTGACTGCACGGTCGCATGTTTCAGGTGTTCCCCCATGAAATCAGTCCGGGACAATTTTCAGTTCCTGTCTGCCTATCTGTCTGTCTCTATCTGTGTTTTTCTCTCTGTGTCTCTGTTTGCCTGCCTGCCTGCCTGCCTGCCTGCCTGGCTGCCTGCCTGCCTGCCTGCCTGCCTGTCTGTATGTATGTCTCTCTCTCTCTCTCTCTCTCTCTCTCCCTCCACTCTGTCACCCTGCCATCTTTTGTCAATGTTTCTGTGTATGAAATAACATAAGCACGAGTAATACATTTCAATATTTAATCGTTTACATAACATAGTTTAGTTCCTTGTCAGACAGGACAGAATAAAGAAGAAAAGCATGTGTATCTATCACCCTTGGAAATAAAGACTGATCTTATCTAAACTTGGCTTGTCTTGTTCTCTCTCAGGCCTGATTGATACCATGATAGGTTATAATGATAAAAAAATAATGATATTAACAATATAATGATTTATGGTGCATCTAACAGTGCTCTATGCGCTTACTATTCTACAATAAAAAAAAGACATGGAATTATACATGTAACACACATTTTTGTCCTTTAACATGGACATGCCCTAAATAACATCCACACTACAAGAACGCATTAAAACAGGTGAGGACAGAACAAGGTCAGTGTAACCAAATTTAGTCAAACAGAAAGATTCACAGAAAATGTGGACTTTAAGATGGGTCATAAAAGAGGAAAGACTAGATAAACGTTTCAGATCAAAGGGCAGATTATTCCTCAGAAAAGATCCAAATGGGCAATGATTAGAAAGCATGTCTTGTATCTGTATTGAGGGATTTTGAACTCCCAAGTATATGAACGAGAGGAAATAGTATGCTACAAGAAGAAAAACAGGCATGGAGCTGTTCAGAGTGAATAGAGCTGATGCAGTCTGGTTATTTCATGAATGGAAGCATAAAGTATAATCAGTCACACAGTTTCAATCCACAATGGAAATCCATGGCATCATGATTACCATCCCCATCATCATCAACACCATATCATTGTGAACAATTGTCCCAGACATCGAGGCCATTGAAATAGAGTAGAAAATGGAAATAAAACAAACAAAATTTTAGTAATGTCATGTTAGACCAATGAACTCCATGTAATATTGAACACACACACACACACACACACACACACACATACACACACACACACACACACACGTACACACACACATACACACACACACACGCACGCACACACATGCACACACACTAAAAATGGCTGGGAGAAATTTGAAGGGGGTACTACTTATACGCAACCATCTCACACTACAAGCCTGCCTTGTTCAAGTATGGGGAGGACTGCTATTGACCCTATTACATCAACACAAACAAAACCAAGACAGGAGAGTTGTACACAAACATTGCTTCACTCACTTGCCACCAACACCACATAGTTTGTTGGAAATGCAACTTTTTCTTTGAATGTTTGTGAGACAAAGGTTAGATGGTGTCCAACTATCACACAACACACACACACACCACACACCACACACACACACACACACACACACACACACACACGATTACATGCACACACGCACACACGCACACACAAGCACACACACATGCACACACACACACACACACACACACAACACACACACACACACACACTGTGACACACATAAGCACAGAGACATACGAACATACACACACACACACACCACGCACACACACACACACACACACACACACACACACACACACACACACACACACACACACACACATTTATGTTACATGTAGGAAATAAGAGCTATCTATCTATACATGTACTGACTTCACTGTAGTGGTGATGTCCTTTGTGGTGTTCTAGGGAGTGAATGATCCCTCTTGTGTCTAAAGCTCTGGTCCAGGTTTTGTTTGTATTGATGAAATAGGGTCACTCCACATTCCTCTTCTAAGCTGAATGACTCAGGCATGTTGGTGTGAGATGGTTGGATGTAAGTAGTACCCCCTTCAAATTGCCCCCGGTATTTTTTGGGGGTGGGATAGGGTGGGGTAGGCTGTTTACAATTGCATGGGGTTACTTAATCAAAGTTTTCTTTGTCTATTTCTATTTTCTATGCCATTTCAACTGCCACAATGTCTGGGACAATTGTTCACAATGTTATGGTGATGACGATGATGGGGGATGGTAATCATGATGCTATGGAGTTCCACTGTGGATTGAGACTGACTTATTATCCTCAATGCTTCCCTTCACAACATATCTTGGCATCAGTCAGGCCTGAGAGATACAGACAAGCCAAGATAAGATAAGTGAGATAAGCTCAGTCTTTATTTCCAAGGGTGACAGATAAACACTACACATGCTTTGCTGCTTCATCCAGTCTTTGCTTGAGAGGGGACCAAAGACATTATGAATAGAACCAGACTGTGTGCAGCTAGTGATGCCATACTGATAACACGTGCCAAAGTGACTCTGGCTTTTAATGCATTCTTGTAGTGTCTTGTATTGGATGTTATTTAGAGCATGTGCATAATGTTAAAGGATACAAATAATGAATGTGTGTCACATGTATAGTTTCATGTCTTTTTGTTTTGTAGAATAGTAAGTTCCTAGAGAACTGTAGTTTCACCACAATTCATAATATTATTAACATTATTTTTATCATTACAACATATTCTGGCACTAATCAGGCCTGAGAGATACAGACAAGCTAAGATGAGATAAGTGAGATAAGATCAATTTTTTATTTCAAGTGTGATAGATAAACACTATACACACTTTCCTTCTTCATCCAGCCCTTGTCTCACAGTGGACTAAAATATCATCTATATCATTGAATATCAAAATACATTACTTGTGCATATGTCATTTCACACAAATGAGTACTGACAAAAGATGAAAGAGACAGACAGAGAGAGAGAGAGACAGATACAGAGACACAGAGAGAGAGAGGGACAGAAAGAGAGAGAGACAGACAGACAGAGAAACAGACAGAGAAAATTGTCCTAGACCAATTTCCTGGGGGAAAACCTGAAACAAGTAACCATATCACTTAATGAATCATTGTCCACGTCCTGCTAGTCACGTGAGAGTAGACCAATATAATACACCACAGGGGTGGGGAGTGGGTAGAAAAAAACCTGCGGACCCCTTTATGTGTCTCCTTTCTAAGTGTCCCTCCCATGAAGTATCAAGCTCTCTCACTAACTGCCCATGATGCCCCTGGCATGTAAGGCAGAAAATAAAGAGGAACCACAACCAAGGGAGTGACACAGTGTTTGTGTATAACTCTCCTGTCTTGCTTTTGTTTGCGTTGATGTAATAGGGTCAATAGCAGTCCTCTTCCACAGTGGAACAGGGCAGGCTTGTAGTGTGAGATGGTTGGGTTATGAATAGTACACACTTCAAATTTGTCCTGGTCAGTTTTGGTGTGTACGTGTGTATGTATGGTGTGTCTGTGTGTGCGTGTACGCGCGCGCGCACCATGCATGTATGCGTGTATGTTCACTATTATAATTATGGAGTTTATTGGACTACCATGCCATCACTATCATTATGTTATTAATATCACTATTTTTATCATTATAATCTATCATAGTATCAGTCAGGCCTGAGAGAGAACAGACAAGCCAAGTTAAGATAAGATCAATCTTTATTTCCATGGTGATAGATAAACACCACACATGCTTTTCTTCTTCATTTAGTCCTTGTCTGACAAGGAATTAAACTATCTTGTGTAAATGATTAAATGTTGAAATATATTACTTGTGCATATGTTATTTCATACAAACATTGGCAAAAGATGGCAGAGTGACAGAGGGAGGGAGAGAGAGAGAGAGAGAGAAAAGACAGACAGACAGACAGACAGGCAGAAGGCAGACAGACAGACAGACAGAAGACAGACAGACAGAGAGTCGCACACACACAGAGATAGACAGACAGGAGCTGAAAATTGTCCTAAACCGATTTCCTAGGGGAACACCTGAAACATACGACCGTGCAATCAGTTGGTCAGTCATTGTCCACATCGTACTGCTCACCTGAGAGTGGGCCTATTTCATCACTACAAAGCCATTACTCTATGACACGCTGTGAGAGACAGAACATATTACGTACTACGTTCGTCAATACTCTACTTGATATTTCTTCTTCTAAGGTGAGTGAGTGCTTTAATTCTGCTTCTTATAGTTTATGTATGTGGCCATTTCACGGTGTTTGTTTAATAGGAGTAGAGAAACAAAATGTTAAAAGAATAGTAGCTAGAAAAAAGTTATTTGAGTGTTTGTGATGAAATGTAGATTTTTTCAACAATTAAGTCTTTACCTTTGTGTACACGGGAATTTATAGCAAAACTTATGGACCATGTGTCAGCATTTTCTTCAGGAAAATCACCATTATTTTTGTAGTTGTGGTGACTCTCCTAAAATCCCCAAAATTCCAACAGAGTTGACTGTGAACTAGTTCCGTAATTTGACTTTGAATACGTTTATGAGTGGTGCACCAGATGGCAGAGTTTCAGACACTTTTCAGTCTTTTATTAGCAGACATCCTGCTTGGTGTGGATCATAGGTAGCACATATCACATGATTGAGTTAATAAACATTCATCATTATCATAGTAAAGATGTGGCACATTTGTTGATGTGATTGAAGCTGGGAAAAATGCGATCTTCTGGCGATCTTTTTGAGGTTTGTGACCAGATCTATGATCTATCAAGATATCAGATGGCATCCAGATACAACTCTGATAGGTTTTATTTAATGTGTTTTGACGTTGGATGATTCAGCAATAAAGTTATAATAATAATAATAATAATTACAATATTTATATAGCGCAAAATCTTGATAAAATCAAATCTAAGCGCTGAAGCAGACACACACGCAAGCACGCACGCACGCACGCACACACACGCACGCACACACACACACACACACACACACACACACACACACACGCATGGCTATAAATGGGGAGAAAGAATAAAAGCAATAAAAGCAAGAATAAAACCAATGGAAAATTATAGAGAGCATAGCATATACAATTATATATTTAAACCATGTGATTCCCTCCGAGCGGAGACAGGCTGCAGAGGGGGGTTAGGATTTTATGCGGAGGAGAAAAGGTGAGTTTTGCGAGCGGACTTGAAGGAGACAAAAGTAGGTTGCTGACGGACTGAGAGAGGAAGTTTGTTCCAGGAGAGTGGACCAGAAACAGAGAAGGCTCGTGGACCATAGGTATTGAGCTTAGTGCGTGGAAAGCGAAAAGTCAGAGGATCGGAGGCAGAGCGGAGGGTACGTGAGGGAAGATAGATCTCAAGTAGGCTTGACAGGTAATCGGGGGCTGCGTTATTGAGGCTTTTGTAGCACATGGTGTCTAGTTTGTACTGTATGCGCTTTGATACAGGGAGCCAGTGAAGTTGTGCCAGGAGAGGAGATATGTGGTCAGGGGCAGAGATAAATACATGGTTATTATAATACAGGCTAAATGTAGATCAGTAACTAGCAAAGATTCCAATGGTTTACTATCAACAAGTGCATCAACAAATCGGCGTGATCAAACTTATCACAGAGTTGGTTGAGGGAGTATACAAAATAGTGGTAGTGGTACTTCTAAAATCTAGATACAATGTGTTCATTTCACTACAGAAGACTCATGACAATAATGGAAACAAAACATGCCAAGACAGCTATTGAAAGCACAGACAGACATATTTTCTTTCTGCTGATGTTGTCTTGTGTGGACAGTACGTTATCCCTAAGACTAATTTTTTGAATGCATTGTGTTTCATATAATTCATGAATTCTACTTTGTAGAATGGCATAAGAACTGAATATGCACCCCATACACAAAAATCATAAGTAATGTAGTGCGCATTTGTTATCTGATTAGCCCCCCTACTTGTTAACTTTTTTGTCATCACAATACACAAATGATCAACCTAAGAAACAGTTGCTTCCCCTGTCTTATACTAATTGACTTGATAATATACTTCATTCAGACACCATTAGAATATGAATGCTAATATATAGGTGGCTGGTCTAGATTGTAATTTATGTTTTTTTAAACAAGTACCCAATAACTACTACCAGGATTAATACTATAATAGACTAAATGATCAAGCTGCAGTCAGCTGGTCATAAGTGGCTAAAATTCGCTGGATAGGGTCAACATTCTAATAACATATTTTTCAACATACAAGTCTCAAACACTTAATGTTTGAGTTTCCCAAAGTCTAATGGCTGAAACCATCTTCCAAAGATATTTCGAAGAAAAAAAAAACAGAATTCTACACTCAAATTTCTTCCCCTCTTAGAAAAGCACTCAAGTTCTACAGACATTAAATGTGTCCATAAACAACTATGATAGACAAGCCTCCATTGTATGTTTTGTTTTGATGTTGTTGTTTTTTTTGGTTTAATTTGTTTTTTTTTCTTTTTGCTTTTTCTATATCAGTTTATGAACTTTGAAATGTTAACATTCAGAAATGAAAAGTATGCCTCTAGTCTGATTTTGCTATGTTGCATCATGTATGCTTTATACAAATACTTTGAGTTTGAGCGTTATGACCTTGATATAGTGAAATTCTGTAGAAATAGACTGTGAATGATGGATGCAGTAATCAAGTGGGTAAATGTTGAACTAGCAGTCAGAAAGTCCAAAGTTCAATTCTTCTAGACACTTTCACTTGGTGGGTAAAGAGTAAAGATTTTTCCAGTCTCGTGGGTCATTATGTCTCTATCTACAGAATGTCATCTAATTGGTTACACAAGGGAATTAGTCACTAATTGGTTACACAAGGGAATTAGTCCATTTATTGTTGAATTGTGAATCAGGACTAATATTTCTCATTAGGCCAGAAGAGGAGAAACTGCTATCAGAGATTTCCCACAAAACGGCGAGTTGAGAAACATAGGCCTAATACTAGTAATAATATATTGTTCTGTAGCACAATGCAAGTGCACAAGATAACAAAATGATAGAGTGAAATGAAAGTCAAAAGAATTCAGCAAATAATTAAAACCATGAATTCGCTGCCATGAGGTAAAGAACATCCTCTGATCGATGACTTAAACTAAAGCCTGACTTTTGTCTGAGTTAATAGACATTAGTCTGGCTCATTATAACTGTTCTGTTCTTGAGGTAGTAACATCATCCTTATTCTTGATTTAAAGCCTTTTCTAAAATCTGATTTCAGGGGCATTAGCCTGACTAATTAACTACTATTCTATCCATGAGGTTTACAGTAAAAATCATCATAATCCATGTTTAAAAACCTGCTTATGGACATCAGCTGGCTAATGTACTCTCTCCGTGAGATAATGAAATCATCGTTATCTATAATGTAAGCTCTGCCTTTTATCTGATTTCATGGGCATAAGCCTGACACATTAAACGGTAGTGTGTCCTTGAGATAATACAATCACCATTATAATTCTTAATTTTGTAGGTCTATATGTGGCCATCAGTCACTAAGCTTTGAGTTGCCAGCTTGCTATCTGATATGTCACGGATTTCGTATGTTTGGAAAGGATGAATATAACTTTTTGTGTGTAAATATTTTCACACATCAATGAACATACGAATTTGAAACAGTATTGTCTTTAATCATTGTTTCCACGTTTTGCAGGACCAATAAACATGACAACAACCATCAAAAGTCTCCAGGACATCTGTATAAAGTACCTTGTTGACAATTTTGAACAGCTGTGGACATTCTCAGAGGACAATCAGAACCAGACTGTGTGGCGTGACCCTGGCCTAGGGCTCCTTGTTCCTGAAAAACTGTTGTATGAATTAAGTAAGCGAAGCAAGCTGAACAATGGGACACTATCTTTGTTTAAGCCTGAGCATGCCTGTCTAAGACATGTTACAATCCCAGATGCCTCACAAATAACTGCACAAGGATTGAAAACATTAGCGTCCCATCGCTTGTTGTCCTTAGATATTTGTAACAATTTCTTGACATTGATTGATGTCCTGCAGTGCTTAGGATCACACAATTGGGCGAGTCTAAAAGACTTGAGATGCAAA